>JAAHCF010000003.1:0-143923 GCA_038367545.1 Beauveria asiatica | reverse complement strand
ATAATAAAAGTATAATATAACTAGCTATACCTATTAATAATAGCTTAGTATATATATAATAATATATAAAGTAATATAATAAGTAATTCTTTATTATACTTATTATTTAGATATTATCCTAAACTTAGGATTTAAGTTAAGGCTAACTTTATAAGAGAAGGGCTATTAGAGCTAAGAACTTAAGTAAAAAAATTACTAAAGTCTAGAAAAAAAATAGAAAAATACTAGTAATAGGTAGTATAATAATAAGTATATAATTATAACTAATAGTATTAATTACTTAAATTATTTTAAGGAGATTTAGTTATATTATTTATAAAGAATTTTAGATTTAAGGTAATATAGAGTAAATTAGTACTATAATATATTAGGCTATTATAGGTACTAGAGAAAATTAGTATATAAGTATATTAACTAGCCTTATTAGAGTAATATTCTTAAATCTATAATATATTCTATATTAGTTTATTAAAGCCTTAGAGAATCTTATAAACTACTATTAATACTAGAGCTTAATAACTTAGAAGAAGAATAAGAAGTTAAGAATATTATAGTATATAAAATTATAAATTAATTAATACTTTTTTTAGTAAAATAAAAAGGATAGCTAATAAAATATAATAAATAGTTAGTAGAAGAAAACCTAATAAATATATAAGATTACCTATAAGACTATTAATTATAAATTAATAAAAACCTATATAAAAGAAGGAGACTAAGAAAAACTAAGTAATATTATCTAAATCTACTAAATTATATTAAATTTATAAAAAATAAAAAAGAAAAATAAAAGAAATTAATATAAAATAATATATATTTATTATATTATTAGATTATAAATATAAATTATAGTCTTCTTTAATTTATTAGTATTAATAAGAAAAGCTATTAATAATAATACTAAATATCTTTATTACTAATTATATTTAGCTAGCTCCTAGCTAAGGTATAAGGAATCTTAGATAGTTAGTTAAAGTTAAGGGACCTAACCCTTTACTTAGATAAGAGTCTACTTATAGGTATTAAGTATTAAATAGTACTATACTTAAGTACTTTACCTAAATTAAATAGTAACTTAATAAGGAATTAGGGATCTTACCTTAGTATTCTTTATAGTACTTATAAGGTTATATATATAGTAATAATAATTATAATAAGAGTTAAAACTCTATATAAGACTTAAAGTTATTTTAATTAGTTATTAATATTAAGTAAAATTAAAGAGAAAATCTAAGCTACTATTATAAAGATATATATATTATATATATATATTTATAATAATATAATTAAGTTAGTTATAATTAGCTATTATCTTATAATATATTTATAAGAAGGTTAGCTAAGACTAAAAAACTTATTAATAAAGAAAAGAAAATATATAAGTAAATAGTTTTTTTAATTAAAGTAATAATAAATATATTACTAAATAATAATAGTATAGTTAAAAGAATATTATATAAGAAAGAAAAACTTAAAAAGATTATCTAACTTTATAAGTACTTAATAATTCTTAATTAATAAAAATAAGTATTATATATAAAAGTAGTTAGTATTATTTATAAGCTTTATTTAGTTAAATATAATAATAATTAAACCTTTATTTAAACTATTAGGGGATATTTTACTACCTAGCCCTAGAGAGCGCTTTTCTATATTAAAATATTCTAACTTATTACTAAGAAAGTTATCCTCTTCTTTATTATTAAAATCCTTATTAGTATTAAAAAAGCTAATAAAAATACCTAATATACTTATAAATAAAGGGCCTATAGGAGGTAACTTAATAATAATAAGATATTATATAAAGTTAGTTAAGAAAAATTTAAATATAAAGTTATTAACTTAAGTAAAAGCTACTTAAATAGTATTTATATTTACCTTATTATACTAATAAGTAAATATATTAATAACTTTTATAAGTTACTCTTTACTTTTAAATAGAGGAATAAGAATAGAGGAATCTAATATAAATATATAATAAATATTTTCTAAAGTACTTTAAATATAAGACTCTTCTTATAGCTTATTAGTAATAGAGGTTAGCTAGAGATCTAGTAAAGGATATATAACTATAAGCTTAATAGTAAGTTATATATTAATAACTTTTTACTTTACTTTAATACTTTAAGAGGCTAATAATAAAATAAATTACTAAACTTAAATAGACTAACTAAAAAGACTAATTAATACTAGTTTTAAAGTAGTATTAATAGGCTAGCTTAGGGTAGTTTATATAGTAAGAGTAACTTTAAGAATAGAAGAGTAATATTCTACCTTAAACTCTTAGTTTAAAAGCTACTTAATAGTTAATAAAGGAAGAAAAAGAAAAGATTATAAGTTAATATACCTCTTAACCCTTTAGGAAATTAGGAGTCTATATATATATAGTTTTATTAGATTAGTTTAAGGTATTAACTAAAAAGCTAAAAGACTAGGTAATAATATTAGTTATAAATAAGGTAACTAGATTAAGGATTATACTTAGAGTTATAAATAAAGGTATAATAAAGTTATTTATAGGTTTATTATTAAAAGAGATTATTATAAGAGAAGAAGAAGAATTCTTTATATAAGGATAAGTATAAGAACTTATTTAAGAAGGAGTTAAGCTAATTTAAAAACCCTAAAAGTAATATAATATACCCCTTATTAAAGGAGAACCCTAAGGAGAAGAGATTACTTTAAGCTTATTAATAAGGTTTATAAAATAAACCTTATAAGGGGTATTAGTTATAAATATAATAATAAAAGTAAAAGTAAATAAATAAGGTAAAGGGGTTTTTAGAAAATAAAGTAAAAAAGGTTATAAAAAAAAGAAAATATAACTTTAAGTTAAAAGAAATATAGCTCTTATATACTTACTTATTATTACTAGTTAGTTAAATAAAAATATTACTATTTATAATAATAAAGGTAAAGTAAATATATTATTATAAAATCTATATAAGATTATTTAATTTATAAGTATAAGAAGTATATTAGAGTTTTTATAAGGATCTTAAGAATTTAATTTAATTCTAAGGAAGTTACTAGTACCTAATAAAGTACCTATTAAGGGGGGGATAATTATAATACCTAATTTATATTATTATTAATAAGTATAAATAAAGTATAAAAAGATAATAGCTTAATAGTAAGTTACTAAACTAATTCTATAACTATAATAAAATTAGTTAAGTTAATTATAACTTAATAATTTATATATTTAAGCTTATTAGTATATATATTTACTATTAGTTTAATTATAACTTAATAAATATTTAGAGTTAAGTTATTAACTTAGTAAATTAATAAAGGGGGCTTTACTTAGTTTAAAATAGAGCCTTAAAGGAGACTTAATACTAATTTAATAAAAAGTTAAAGTTAAGTTATAACCTTAGCTATAGAAGAATATATATAGAGAAGATAGTACTAAGGAGATAAAGCTTATTAAGCTTTAGTCTTAAGAATCTATAGAATATACTTCTTCTTACCTTCTAATTTTTATAATCCTATTTCCTTACCTAGCTTACCTTATACTATTATAAGGCTTTACTTACCTAAGAGCTTAGTAATATCCTTTATATAATATACCCTAAACTATAACCTTTTTTTATTAATAAAGATATTTATAATAACTATTAAAAAATTAAAATTAAGAAATTAAATAGCCTAACCTTAACCTAATAATAAATATAAATTTTATAATAAAATAGCTATTATTATAATATTAAATATAATTAAAATACTTTATTAGTTATATTTTAGACTTATCTTTAATACTAGGAAATATAATACTATTTCCCTTATATTATTAGGCTTAATAATATATATAAGACTAATTACTTTAAAATATACTTATTTTAGGTTATTAGCTTAAGTAATTAGAATTTTATTATTAATTTCTGCTAAGGACTTATTAGTAGTAAGACCTTTAAGGCTTATAATTAGCTTATAACCTAGCTTAAGGAATTCTAATAAGCTCTTAGTACCTCTTAACCTATTATTATTATAATAAATAATAAATTTATACTTAAAAAAGCCTTTTTAATAACTTAGCTAAATATCTAGTAATAATTATATATTTTTTATATTAATAATAATATCTAAGCTAAAATTAATACCTAATAAATTAAATTAGATAATAATAAAAAGCTTAAAGAAAATAAAATAAAAGTAATTATAAGCTTTAAAAATTAATATTTAATAATAGCTAAAGGTATTTATAATAAAGTAAAGATATTAGTAGTATAAAAGAGGGTAATTTAAGTACTAATAGAAGCTAAATTTAAAAAGAATTAAAAGGTAATAAGAATATAATACTAAAGGTAATATATAATCTTATAATATATTATAATAAAGTACTTTCTAATAAGATATTAATAGGCTAAATACTTAATTAGTTATTACTAGAATTTTAGTTAATATACTAATTCTCTTATTAAAACTATATATAAAGATATTAAAATATATTTAATAACTAGAATTAATAATCTCTTATACTTATATAATTATTTAATATAGGTTATTAAATATAAAGAATAAGATTATTAGGTAAAAGTAATTATAATAGTATATTATTAAATATAAGATTTTAACTAAAAGTAGCTTAATAAGGTCTTAATAATTATAATATATTAGGCTCTTAGGCTTCTTATATATAAGTATAATAAGGCTATAGCTTTAATTAAGTACCTTAATAACCCTTACTATTATTTATTTTTAGCTAAAAATAAGTACTAATATATAAATTAATATAAACTACCTTATATATATTAACTTAAGTAAATAATACTAATAAATAGTATAGTTAATTAAGATATAGTATATACTTATTAGTAATTATAATAGCCTTTAGTAAGAATTCTACCTTTTTTAGTATAATTTAATTATTAATTAAACTATAAAATATTAAAAAACCCTTTTACTAGATATAGTATCTTAATATTATTTAGAACCTTTATAATAGGCCTTAGGCTACTATTAATACTAAGATACTAGTACTAAATATATAAATAACTAATAAAATAATAGTACTATTAGCTCTATTATTAATAATACTTAAATAAGTAGAATCTAAGCTATTAGGGTAATTAAGTTAATATAGTATATAAGTAATATATTTAAGTATATATTATATAAGGTTATAAGTAGAATTAGCTATATAAAGGCTACTATTAGTATAGAATAACTCTTTATTTAGCTAATTATATATATATTAGTAAAAATGCCTTTTTTAAGCGAATTAGCGAGTATTAAGAGCCTTTATAAGAGGCGGCGGCAGCGGCGGTGGTGGTAGTGAGTATATATAGTAGTAAATAAGTAGAAAAAATCTAATATTATACTATTTTAAAAGATACTTCTAATTACTATATAATTTGCCTATAAACTTAAGTACCTTAGAAAATCTATTAGTAATTAACACGTGATACCGCATAAATAGCAAAATAGCACCGTATAAATAGTAATACTCTAAAATATTTACCTTATGCCACAAAGCCTCTCGGCCTGCTTCCCTGCTTGCCTGCCCGAGGATCCGCATCAAGGTGGGCGTTTTTCGCCTGTGATATCGCCAGGGGCTGCATGACCACTTTCTCTTAAAAACTGGGGGGCTGAAATTTAGCTATTAAATTCTGAATTTCTACTCATAACTAGGACTATAGCTAATTAGAGCGTGGCATTCGGAGGCAGCCCCATAGAATAGTGACTTTATCTCTCATCACCTCTTACTTTTACGCTCTCGCCATTACTCTCGCTATCGCTCTCGCTATTGCTCTTACTGTCACTCTCTCTACGTATTACTTACATCTCTAGCAGCTATTTCTGGCAGCGCCTTAAGTAGGTGAGGCGTGTGCTATGTACCTTAGGAATACTATGCTCTGATTGGCTCAAGATATCCTAGTCATAAGCAGAAATTCAGAATTTGATAGCTAAATTTCAGCCCCCAGATCTTAAAAAAAAAATGACGGTCGAACCAATTGCCCTGGATTTCCGTTTGCACATTCCAACCTCTGCCACGCACTGGCCACATTGACATATCTCAAACAGGAAATGTCTTGCACGACCTCACAAGCAAGGATAAACTGAATTCGCTCGCAAATGACTCAAATCAAGTCCCCTGGCTTGGAACGCCAATAATTAACAACACTGCCGCTATTGGCTCTTACCCTTCTAGAACCCTTGCCTAGGCCCGTGGCCCTCCATTAGCCCCCATTTGTCGCCGACAAAATGGGTCGCTCCCCTCGAAATAGCGCCGTCCGCCGATGTGACAATTGAGGCGCTGCTCCTGGCTCTGGTTCGTGGAGCGGCGACAGGCCTCCTTTGAGCCTCGCTGGAACGAAATACGAGAACTGCTGAGCTGACTTGCCACTCTCCCGCGGCAACATTCCGCCATCCCAGAATCAGCGAATAACACAACGACGAGTTACGATGACCATCAAATCAGTACAGCCAGAACTTCCCGCGGCGTCGTGCAGGATACAATAATTACGTGGAGACTCTAACTAACCGAAAAGCTCACCTGTTCACAAGCTACTCTGTAGTTACTTACTGATACCATTACAACCCAGTCCGCCAGAGCCAATATTGTCCACTTATACCTCAGCACACTTCTACCAATCAACCAACGCAATGCCAAATGCAGCCTCAGCTGAGCCTGCAGCCCGGTCATATTGATGCGCACATGCAGCATGGCTGCACACGAGCCTGTGTTCTAGACTTCTAGTTATGCCATATAAGCATGCCGGGGCCGCCAGCATGTTCAAGGCAAAGCCTGGTTGAAACACTAGTTAGTTCTATAATCAACCGGCTGAGATGCACCAGTTGTATTCTCAAAGCGGTTGAACTTCATGCAATCTATTTTATAACACACTACTAACTGCCAACGACTCTACAACTCCAGGTTCAATTCATTGGCCTCAGTTCAAACAGCATCTCTCGCTTTCATCATCATCTCCGTACGCCTTACCTTTAGCCCAACTTCGCGTCGTCAAGCCCATGCCACCACAAACAACAACTTCTTAGTTACGAGAAAGCTTGTGGAAACATTATGCAGCCGTATACACCTTATTTCCCTTGATCCAGGTCTCTGCCACCTTGGCGTGCAACAGCATCTCTGCATCCCACGCCATGTCGACCAGCACCAGATCCGCCTCCCAGCCTACCCGCAGCTATCCGACCTTGTCCTCGGCAAAGCAGCTCCTCGCGGACCCGCGCTGCGGCACCGGCGCGAGTGCCTCTGGCGTCCAAATCGGCGCAACGGTCTGGTTATTGTGCGAGTATGGCTGCTGCAGCGCGGCGGTGCAGGCATCGACCAAATAATCTTAATACCCGCGATATGGAATCGCTGGCTGGCGGCTTTGTTGTGCTGCGTGGCGCGGTCAACTTGTTGCAACGTCCCCTCGGGCGACGTCCCGGGAAAGATAAGCCAGTGCGCGGCCACCCAGATCGGTAGCCCACCGTGCCTTTGCCGATATTTTTGGAGGGCCGCGCAGTCTTCCTCACCCATGGCCATGTCCACGACGCCCTGGTAGCCTACAGTCACATAGGCGTCTAGGGCGGCCCGGACGTGCTGCTGTTTCTCCTCCGCCGTCAGCTTGCTCTCCAGAAACGACCGGACAAAATTTGACGCCGACGTCTCCTCCATGACACCCGACGGCTTGCCGTCAGTACCGCGCCGGACCCGACCGCCTGGGGGATCCGCCATGTCTGCGACGCCCAGCTCGTCGAGCGCGGCCGTGTTGAGCCACGAGGAGTGCATGTCATCGGCATCGACGTACACGGGGCGGTCTTTGCCATCGACGTCGAGCCCGTCGAGCTGCGTCACGAGTTCATTGCCGTCGGTCGACGGATGGAACCAGCCCTGGCATAGAATCCGCGGAAGCTCGGTGCTGGGCTGCGTTAGGCGCGGATCGCGTCCCGGATCTCGCGCAGGTTCTGCTTCTGTAGCGATGCGCCGGTCTGGCATAGGTGCATATGCCCATCAACAAAGCCGCGGCCCTGGATGTCTGTAGAACGGCGCCCGGTGCGGCCATGGCCTCGACGACAGCGGCGTCCGTCTCATCGCCCACGTATGTCACTTTACCCGTGACCGCGCCGGGGATAACGGTGCTGGCAAAGTAATCAGGTGTCTCGCCGCTGGCTGCGATAAAAACGTGCCCGTTGTGCAGGACTGGGCATGTTACTTTACAGAAGGACAGGTTAGACGTAGTTACTGAAAGTAAAAGACATATGAAGGAAGAAATGGTAATAGTGAGTACATGTTGTCGAATACATTTTCTACTTGAAATTTGGTGCTGTGGCTTAGCAAGGCGTCTAATGTGCTCCCGGAGCCGCAGTTTATAATAAGGACCGGACATCGGGCTCCACGGCTGGCGAGGGCTGTGTCGCCAAGATTGCCGATGCGATGCTATCTCTTGCACATGGGCACAGCATACACACAGTCCAAAATGCAAAGTAGTACGAATATAACGAGCAGGTGTTTCCCCGCAGATGATTGAATCAGCCCACAGCATGAGATACTGCCGACCGGGGAGTGCCGACCCCGAGAGTTGCAAGTGATGCGGGGATGGGGATGGCGGACGCCGGACGCCCTCTGCATGAAAGAGCTGCCGAGCACAAGTGCCGGCATGTGTAGTTTCTGTGCGGTTCCACTTTGCAACATAAGCATGATATAGAGTGATGGCAATATGTCGAGCCGCTGAAATGATGTTGTAAACAAATAGCCGGTGATGCTACCACAACGTGTAAGACGACGATTGACCACAACCCAGATCTGGTCTATCGCAACATACAATCAGGAATCTACAAAGGGACATGTCAATACTTTCTTTGTGATAAACAAAGGACGGTGAGTCGCATCGTGCTGCGATTTATCGCAATGATTCTCCCGCGTCATCTTAAACAAATAATAAAAATGGCAATAAAATCATCACAACTGTGACCAAAATACTGTAATAGTATATTATTCTCTGTTAATACAGAGCTTGCGCCTTAAAAATAACTCAGCCACGGTTAGCTTTGTCCTCTTGAAGATATCCATGCGCACCGCGAGACTCCGCGGCGTCTACACGCGCCGCATGGTAGTCCACGTCGATATGTTCACATGGATTATCGCCACTGCTGCGCAGACTTGGGACGCTTCCAACGCCAGCAGCTCAATCCTCCGAGTGAGGTAGGGCTGCGTCGAGGCTGGCGGCATGCGGCGACCGAACCCACGAACCTGGACGGAACAGCCGAGCGGTGGCGAAATAATCAAAGTGCGCCTGATCTCATCCTATTCGCATGCATATAATATTGCCAGGCAATATGTCGATTAATCACCGGCATTGCGTTGCGGAATTGAGACCCACGACGACGGCCAACACGGAAATAACAACGCCCGTGAGACTTGTCATCTTGAAGAGACTAAGAATTTTTACCCCAACAACCCCCACATCGAGTAATTGAGTACCACAAAGCCGGCGCTCGGCGTACTATGCTTTTATGATACGCATATCTCATAACTATACACTTTACTATATTCTGTCGAGTAGACAGACTTATCAATGCTTGAGATTCTCGCGACGCAACGACCATCTTGTATCTCTACACCTTCGCCTAACTCAACCTCCTTCAGAAACAGTACTTCAGCCAAGACACCCCTCTGCATCGAGTCATGGCCAAAGGCGTTATTGGCAGAATGCACTAACTATTGACACATGCTGGCTGCAGTGCCGCTGCTCTTGGGCCGTGTTCGGAGCATGCGACTACCTCCCACCAATCATGGAGCGCGTAATGCCCCTCCAGAGCTTCACCTAGAATACCCCACCTGGTGACTCCCAAAGTTTTCTCGCCTCTCCCGTCTGCATCGGCCCGGCGGACCTCTTATTTACTTTTTTTTCTCTTCATAATATCTCATCCGTCTGTCTTGTTCAGCTTCGGAGATCTCGCGTCAACGGAACAGAAAACGTGCTCGATCCATCGTCCAGATCGTCCTTTGTCCCTCGCTTGACTGCCCCGCCACTTGCTCCGCCCACGATGCCCATGTACGACTATTGACCCCACGATGCTGCTGCCAACTGCAATTGAGAACCTCAGGACGTTTGCTGACTCTCGGTCACGATGATAGGCTCAAGGAACCGTCGAAAAAATACAAGGCGTTCAAGGTATGCCGTGCTCAGAGGTGCTGCTTATCTGCCTTCATCTGCTGACTTGTTAGCCCTTGAAATTGGCCAATCGCCAATGGCCAGACAAGACCATTGAAAAGGCCCCTCGATGGCTTTCGTAAGTAATAAATGCCGATATCTCTTAAATTAAGTGCTAACACAGTCAGCTCCTGCCTCCGTGATGGCAACCAAAGTCTGCCCGATCCCATGGTAGGTTCTCGGCGACCCTCCATCATCACCACTCTAACACCCCCAGAACGGTGACGAAAAATGGAGTTACTTCAAAATGCTCTGCGATCTTGGGTACAAGGAAATAGAAGTATCTTTTCCCTCTGCTTCGCAAATTGACTTTGACTTTACGCGCCGTCTCATCGAAACCCCCGCCGCCGTCCCCGACGACGTCTTCCTGCAAGTGCTGTCGCCATGCCGGCCCGATCTGATCCGCCGCACTGTAGAGTCAGTCCGCGGTGCCAAAAACGCAATCATCCACATCTACCTCGCCACAAGCGCGTGCTTCCGCCAGGTCGTATTTGGATACACTGAGGAGCAGACCCTCGCGCTGGCCGTCGAGTGCACTAAGCTCGTCCGCTCCCTGACCAAGGACGACCCAGCTGCCGTCGGCACCAACTGGCAATTTGAGTTTTCGCCCGAGTGCTTTTCCGATACCGATCCCGAATATGCCGTCCGCGTGTGCCAAGCCGTCAAGGCCGCCTGGGGTCCCAACAACTCGAACGATAAGATCATCTTCAACCTGCCCGCCACCGTCGAGCTCGCCACGCCCAACATCTATGCCGACCTGATTGAGCACTTTTGCACAAACATTGGTGACCGGGACACCGTTTGCGTGTCTCTGCATCCTCACAACGACCGCGGCTGTAGTGTGGCTGCCGCTGAGCTCGGCCAGATGGCAGGCGCCGACCGCGTCGAGGGCTGCCTGTTTGGAAACGGAGAGCGCACAGGAAACGTCGACCTCGTCACCCTCGCCCTGAACCTGTACACGCAAGGCGTCAGCCCTAAGATTGACTTTTCCAACCTCAACCCTGTTATTGACATGGTCGAGAGTTGCACAAAGATTCCCGTCCACCAGCGTGCGCCGTACGGCGGCAGCCTTGTCTGCGCCGCCTTCTCCGGCAGCCACCAAGACGCCATCAAAAAGGGCTTCCAGAGCCGCCAGGCCCGCGGCCTGTCCAGCGAAGACCCCTGGGATGCCATGCCCTACCTGCCTCTGGACCCCCAGGATATTGGCCGCACCTACGAGGCCATCATCCGCATCAACTCGCAGTCCGGCAAGGGTGGCAGCTCCTTCATTCTGCAGACCAAGCTGCAGCTCGACCTCCCCCGCAATTTCCAAATTGCCTTTTCCAACGTTGTGCAGCGTCGCGCCGAGGAGCTCGGTCGCGAGCTCCTGGCCAATGAGATCACTGACCTCTTCGAGTCGACCTACTTTCTCAACGACAACCCTCGCCTCAGCCTCATCGACTACAGCATCACGCCGGACCGAAGCGAAGGCGCGGCTGCGGCTGCGGCGGCAGACGGCAAGACGCCCGACACCAAGAGCGCCATGCGTATCTTTGAGGGCGTCATTGTCCTCGACGGCAAGGAGTACAGGCTGCGCGGCCGGGGCAACGGTCCCATCTCCAGCATGGCGGCCGCCCTCAAGGACGTCGGCATCGACTTCGACGTCAATGACTACAAGGAGCACGCCATTGGTGAGGGCCGAAGCGTAAAGGCCGCGTCGTACATTGAGTGCAAGCCCACTGGCTCGAAGCAAACCGTGTGGGGCGTCGGCATCCACGAAGACGTGGTGCAGAGTTCTCTCCTTGCCTTGTTGAGCGCTGCCAGTAACGTGAGTATTGTTCCCGAGATGATCAAGTGAGGATAGTCGTTAACACCGTCGCAGTTCATGACGAGCCGGCCTGCCAGCCCCATCTTGAAGCCCAGAGTGGCACCTATTTCTTAAGGGGATCAAGAAAGTTGAAACATGCATTTCTAGCAATATAATGGTGTAACTTTGCTTTGTCAATGCTCCCGTCGTGTAATGAGGCAAACCAGTCGCGATCTCTTTTTAAAGGAGCCACTGGTTGCCGTTGTATCCTACCCGTCTCCCGTACACATGTTTTAGTCCTCTTCGGCGCGAAGAAGACTAGTTTCCTCATCCGGCGCCCGAGCAGGCTTCTCAGCGTCCGGCACCTTCTTCTGCAAGCCGACCCAGACAGCTGCGCCAATAATCAGCACGCTCCCGATGAAGCTCTCAGCCGGCGGCGTGGTGCCCCACACTAAACGCTCAATAATGAGCGCCGTCACCAGCTGCGTGTAAATCATATTCGTCGCCCTGCCCGCGCGCTCCCGCTGCAAGCCCTCCGTCAGCAGCACCTGCAGCAGGAACCCGGAGACGCCAATCGACAGCAGCAGCAGCCACTGAGGCGTGCTCTGCGGCGTCTGAAAGCCAATGCTCGGGTGGATGAGTAGGACGCCACAGGAGACAACCGTGCCGATGACGGCAAAGTAGTTTACGCTGACGAGCGAGTGCACACGGGTGCCCAGGACGCGGATCGTGGCGTAGGCGGTGGCGGCGGCGGCGGAGCCAATGACGGCGAGAACGACGGCGAGGGAGCGTTCAGCAGGCGTGGCGGGCGCGGGCTTGAAGATGCCGTCGAGGGCGTGGACGGTGCTGTTGGGCGAGGGATGGGTGAAGGGCAGATGGGAGAAGAGGAAGTGTGGGCGAGCAATGAAGAGCACACCGGTGAGGGCGAGGAGGCCGGCGATGCCTTCGACAATGGTGAAGGGTTCCTGGCGGATAAGTTAGCATGAAGAAGAGACTGGTTGGTACGAGGTGTCGGTGCTCACTTTGAGAGCGACCCAGCAGACAAAGCTCGTGAGCGTGGGCACGAGGAACGTGATGACGGTCGAATCAGAAATATCTAAAAAAGAAAGCCCATCTACAGATAGGTCGGGTTAGTCTGAGTGATACGCATCGTGTAATGCAAGCAGGTAATCGTACAGTACAGCCCAAAGAGACCAACAGTGCCCGCCGTGCCGCGCAGCACCAGCAGCCCCCGGACCCCCGGCGGGCCGAGCGGAAAGTCGGGCACCTTGTTGTACCACATATATGCGGAGCCAATACCGGCGGTGAAGATCATGCGGACAAAGATGACTTGCAGTGCGTGGAACTTTGTATCGAAGCCCGTTTCCAGCAGGCGCGTCGTCATGGCCATCTGGGTGATGGTTAGCAATCGTCTGCTTTTTTACTTTCGACGCGACTGGGGGAACAGAGTCTAGAAAAGGGAAGAAACGGCATCGTACAATGGAGGCAAAAATTTGCGCGACAAACACGAAAAAGAGACCGATATTGTTGTAGTAAAAAGCCTTGGTGCGGACCCAGAAGCTGGTCTGCTCGTCGTCGGCGGCCGGTGCTTCGTCCGAGCCATGGATTCGTGACGCGTGGCCATGGCCGTTGGCCAGAAATGCTGATGAGTTACCGGCGTGCTGGGCAGCAGCATCCAGAGACTTCTTGACAGATCCGTACGACATGCCGAATGAGATGTTCACAAGGAAGTAGGACACCAAACTTTTTTTAGTAGCGGATAAGGGGTTTTTGACGTGGTGATTGGTACGTCTCGGCCAATTGGAGTTGAAATTGGATAGAGTACAGTCCAATCGGTTGAAAAATCGTCTCCTCGCGAATAAATATAGATGAGTAGTCTTGTAGAAGGGAGAATGAGGTCACCGACGTGAGAGGCTGTCGGGGTTCCAGTTGGGAAAAGTGCGCTAGTTGGCCGCCAATGATCCACCGGATGGCGATACTTGATCGCGTCACACAAGTGTCCGATGTGCCGCTGTATCCACGCAAATACCTTTTCAAAGTTCAAATCATCGCTGTCCTTGATTGGTTATGATGCCGTCCACTAGCCTGTCTGGCTTGTGTTGAAATTGGCGTGGACACTACCTATAACTACCGTAAGGAGTGCCCCTACTGGGCAAGTGTGCTAAAGTAAAGTCTGTTGGTGTACTCCAATTTAGCAACTATGCGCTTTCTGCACCTTTGGGCGCTGGTCGAGCTTTAAACATGTAGAGCACCGCATTCCCATCGTCCTCAACATAGCTCAAGTCGATGAAGCCCATCCGCAGGTACATGTCAATGGCCACCTCATTTTCCTCGCGCGCCAGGATCGACACCAGGCACGACTTCCCCTCCGTCTCGGCCGTTGAAAACGAAAACGCCAGTGCCTTCTCGAATACCGCCTTGGCGATGCCCTGGCGTCGCGCGTCTGCCGCCGTGTACACGGCGTTGACGGCCCAGTGCAGCAGCGTCTTGGAGTCCTTGTCGCGCTCTTCCGGGACTAGCCCGGCGGCCATAGCTAGCACCGACGAGGGTTGCGTTCCGCGGACTAGAGTGAGGGAGGAGAGAACGCGGTGGTCTTGGTTGCGGACGGCGACAAAGGTCGTGGTGCTGGGCCGTGATGAGCGCTGCCGCCAAAAACCGTCGTCTCTGGCGACTTCCCTTTCGTACGTAGCTCCGAAAACTAATTTTCGCAATCCAATGAGCTGTCTTTTGCGATTGACGACGGGAACACAGGCCATCTTTACTCACACTGTGGATCTGTCTGCAACGCTTCCAGTCGAAACGGCTTATACTTTGACAAGTAGAATTCCTCACCAGCCTGGCCAGACTTTATCTGTTCTACCGTGTACTCCATCGACGTCGCCATTATTGCCCTTTTTCGATAAGCTGCAGAAATCAAGTACGAAATGTTGCAGCCGGATGACAAAAGAAGGTTGTGCCTCAGTGGGGGCTAGCGTTGCCGCCATCTCGGTTGGTCACGCGGCACCTTACGCCGCAATGGCATAACTTCCCAGCATGATGTAAACATCCCAAGCCGGCGCCGTTGCGCCCTGCTTCAACGCATCGGCTGTCTTTTGAGCCATGGCTAGCCCACCGACATCTGCCACCAGGCCAAGCACATCCTGCGCCCATTCGCGCAGGCGTACATCGCCAGAGGCCTGCGCGGCCAAATAGAGCGGAAACAACACGGTGTAGGCTCCAAGCTGCCGCATAGGAGAGGCTAGGTCCCACGCGAGGGCGCCCTTTTCGTTGCGCGACGCCACGTACTGGGTGAAGCTGTCGCAGATTGCATGTGCACTTTTCTCAATCGATACTCGTGCCGAGACGATGAGATCGAGATCGTCGGGCTCCGCATACCGCTCAATCATCAAGAGCAGTTTAAGCTGAGCTGTGCGAATGACGTTGCGAACTTGGACAAAATACAGACCCTCGTAGACGTCGTACGACCCCGCCAAAGTCAGTTGTCGCCCCAGAGCATTGTCGCCGATAAAGACACGAGAGGGTTGCCAACACGACGGCAAGATATCCTCCAACGCGACGGTTGATTGATGAAAATCCAAGGCGCGTGCCAGGATTTGATCTCGACATGAGATATTGCCTGCTTGCACATCTGACGTAAAGTTGATGATTTGCTCGTTCAATGTTGTCAAACCCCACTTGGGATCGTCTTCGATTTTGAAGTGGCGGCTCAGATCAGCCCGTAGTCGCTCCATCTCAGCTGGTATCCGCATCCCAGATATAGCACAGCTGATGACGAGCGTAGTGTACAACCTCTGCGTCAGGCGGCGACCGACGTACGTCTGCAGGTTTCCTTTGCCTCGCGCTCGTATCAGCGAAATAGCGCCATTCATATGTCTCATCCACGACTCTGTTGATGTGCGCTTGCGACTGACGAGCTTCTCGTAGAGATCGAGCAGCAGGATCGACTGCAGCGTCTCGTCCGCCAACGAGTCCACCGGGTCGGCAAGCGCGGAATTGACCAGGCGCAGCGCGGAAACGTAGCGCTCCGTCGCAAGCTTCGTCATGTATGTAGGTGGCGCAAATTGGCGAAGAGCATAAAAGGCCAGACTCGCGGCGTCGACGCTGGCGACGAGATGGTCTGGTGGATTCATCGATTGGTACAAGATCCCGAGGGCGTCGTAGCTCTTGGCAAGCCCAAAGACAAAATTGGCAAAAAAGTCTTGCTTTGCGAGTACATCCCAACCAATGTGTACAGACTGAACAAAGTGGATATAGGAATGGACTTTCCAGCTTTACCTTGGTATAGTTTGCGGTCTGGGCATGACGCAGCTGAACCTTGTGCTTGACGAATTGCGTCTGGTCTCGAAACCGCAGCTCCTCTTGCGTACGGTAGCCAAAACAGCCGATTCCAGCCCGAGAACACTGTCCACAGCCATCCGGGCGGAGATCGCACTAAATAGAGAAGGAATGGTTATTTCAGCTGCACGGCTCGGGACGGAGGCTCGGCGTCGTACGCGCAACTTGCGCTTCCTACATGGCAGGCAATCGCGGGAGGGGCGGCCCCTGTTAACCATCTAAACCACTATCTCCGTGGCAGCTGATGGAGTTGATGAGTATAGAGAACTTGCATGTGGACGGATGAATCCCAAACACGACATTCTGATACGGAGTTAACAGGCGTCAAAGTTTGTTGATATCCGAGACCTTGGGGGCAGGTGAAGGCCGATAGCTAGACCTATTCGGGTTAGCGTTCCGGAAGAGGAGCCTAGGTGGTGGAGGCCAAAAGAGTTTACAGCGGACCCCGGTAGGTTACAGGGCCTTGTGCCACCATGGCCACCAGAATCGCCCAGAAGGGTTAGCCATCCGGGGCGCCATCTGGCCGTTCCATGATGTGTATGTCGGCCGTTCGTCATGTAATTGTATCAACCATCACCAGTTTCACCAGGTTGTTGTATTTCCAAGTCGGATTTAATGCTTAATTCCATGCCGAGAACTGAGGTCGCTTGCCTCTAACCTCCAACTTTCGTAAGCTGTGCGTGACACAAGAAGCTACACAGGGTATATATAAATGTCTTGGTTTACACTGATTGACATCCGGCATCCAGCCCCTTGTCCTCATCAGAACTCAGTCTCATCTTCTCACATCCAAATCAACAGCATTAAATACATTCAAAATGGGCTTTCCTTTCAATACAATCCTTCTCGTTGGTGCCACCTCTGGTATCGGCGCTGGACTCGCCGACAAGCTCGTCCAAGAGGGCTCTAAAGTTATCGCTGTCGGTCGTCGTCAAGACAGACTCGACGCTTTCGTTCAAAAACACGGCGCTGAAAAGTCCAGCGCCATCAAGTACGACGTTACCGACAAGAACGGTCTTGACGCCTTTGTCCAGCGGTACGCACCTCGACCCCGACCAGAGCATCGTTTGCCATCTCGTACTAATTACAATCGATAGCGTCGTCAATGAAAATCCGGACCTAGACTGTGTTTTGCTCAACTCAGGCATGCAGCGCATGGTTCGCCTTTCTAAGCCCGCCGAGGTCGACCTCGATGCGTTCCACCAAGAGATCAACACCAACTTCACCTCGGTTGTGAATCTGGCCCTCAAGTTCAGCGCCGTGCTGCTACAGAAGCAGACTTTGACAGCGCTCATTGTGACGGGCACGCATCTTTCCACTGTGCCGTCAGTAGCCATGCCCGCCTACTCCTGCTCCAAAGCTGCCCTCCATGCTTTCATGGACTGCCTCCGTCGCCAGAATCAAGATAAAACCTGCAAGTTTATCGAAATCAACACTCCAGCCGTGCAAAGTAAGCTGTATCAATTGATACGTACATTAGCATTTACTGACCATTGTCAAGCGGAACTTCACGACTACATGGGCGATCGCGGTCGCTCCTTCGGCATGCCGCTGGCCGAGTTTATCGACCAAGTTTACCCGCAGCTGGAGAGATTAGAGGAGCATACTTCCGTCGGATACCCCGTTGGTATTTCAGAAGATGATTACAAGAGTTTTGTTGGAACTAGACAAAGGATGTTTGACCAGCTCTCAAATGTCGTCATGGCACACATGCAACTGTAATCTATCGTCCGAAACACACGCGCATCTAAGTTAATGCATTATCCAGTAAATCAGCTATATACATTGGGCATACTCCGTGAAGCCTATATGGTTTCTGAAAGCCCGAATTCTTCACGCACAGCCTTGCCTAGGCGCTCAATACCGGGCACTAGCTCCGGCTCTGTAGCAGCAGCAAATGTGACGCGAAGGGCAGCCTCGCTGACCTGCTTGGGGTCGGCGAGGAACCAACTTCCTCTGCTGATCAAGACGCCGTTATCTCTCGACCTCTCGTACAGAGCGCCCTCAACCTCCATCTGGAACTCAGTGGTAGGCTGGCTGCCCGCAGCTTTAGAGTGCTTGGTGACATCCACACTGATCCATACAAACATGCCCGAGGTAGGCACCTTCCAACTGCAAATGTTCTTGGGCAAATGTTTCTCGCATGCCTCGAGCATCATATTTAGACGGTTAGCGTAGACGTCGGACAGGTGCGCCAGCCATCGGACAAAGCCAGTGTGGCCCCAAGTCTGGTCGAGGAGCTTATACATCATGACTTGCGAAGGACCACTGGGAGACATGACGCTGACTTCAGAGTAGGCCTCAAACAGATCAACGATTTGAGTACACGCAGTAAGCCATCCGAGGCGCATCCCCGGCGAAAGAATCTTCGAGGTAGAATCTAAGCGGACCACACGGCCCGACACATCCAGAGAGAGGTATGATGGGGGTAGTCTTTCCACGTACTCTTGGAGGGCTTCCTTGCTACCAGACTCGTGCTTGGAGGATCTACCCATTTGGAGGAAGAAGTAAGGGTCATCTTCCACAATGATGAGATCGTGCTTCTCGGCAACCTTGTAGATCTCCTTGCGGCGTTCGACGCTCTGAGAAACACTCGTTGGGTTTTGACCGGTAGGGATCGTGTACAAAACGTATGGTTTATGGGACTTGGATGCATCCCAATTCTCCAGCGTGCTATCCAGCTCCTTGGCAGATAAGCCAAAGTCGTCCATGCCAATAGGCACCGTGTTAATTCTTTGCGCGCGGGCCCCGACAATTGTGCCCGTGTACGAGTACTTTTCAACCAGAATATTGTCGCCTGGGTTGCAAAAAATGCGAAAGACCATTTCAAGGCCAGATGTGGTTCCGCAAGTCAGACTCGTCTTCCAGTCCTCGTACGGTGGGTTGTGAATCATTTCGACGTGCTCTGTAATGAAGCGCACTGACTGCGGCGATCCGGCGGGGAAGCCATAATTGAGAGCAGCCGCCAAGTTGTAGGCGCTCTCACCCTTGGAGCAGGTAATGGCGCTTGTGGGCTTGTTCTCCTTGGCCGAAGCGTCATCAACGACATTGACCGTGAGAGACTCGTACGGGTAAAACTGTGGCGACGGACGCGCAGTGCCCAGTGTGATCATGTCCATGTTCTTGCCGCGGTTGGCTGTCTTGAGAGGCGATGATCCCTGAGAGCGGCTATCTACACTGAGACGATGATCCCATGGCTTTGATTTCGACTTGCCTTGTCCAGCATTCTTGGACTTGAAAAATGCCGATGTGGTGTAGGCGGCGCTGTCTGTGGGCAGAGGTTCAGCCTGAGCGCGCAGCGTCTCAAATTGGGCGATCTGTTCCGCGAGTGATGCCATGTCTGCCGAAACTGGATTTCGTCTAATCTCAAGGTAGAAAAGAGTTCTGCAGTTATATTGAGCATCAAATGATTATCAACGAGCAAAATCTCCGCACTTGAGCGCTGGTACTTATATGCTGAGTCGGAAACGGCGAAGTGCACTTACAAGCCGGAGTAGTCGGCGTAGTAGCTGATGGCAGCCATTGGGCAAGGCCAACGCAAGCCACACCCTCCTATGGAGACACTGTGCAGTGGAGATCAGCACTGGCTGCAACCCACGATCGAGTCCTCAAGTGACCAACCACCCCCACCACTTGGCTACGCCGAAGCCGGCGTGCTAGCGGGCAGGTGCGGAGTAACCGACCAGTATTTAGTCCATTCATGCTCTTGAACACTTCATTCAGCTTCAAGTAACGTAGTTCAGCACTCAAAAGAAACCATGTCTGGGACTATTAAGCTCGCTACATATCTGTTTAAGCGCCTCCAGCAGCTGGGCGTTGACTCTGTCCATGGCGTCCCCGGCGACTTCAACCTCACACTGCTGGACTACATCGAGCCGGCCGGCTTGCGATGGGTAGGAAGCGCTAACGAGCTTAACGCAGGATATGCGGCAGATGGATATTCAAGAATCAAGGGGATCGGCGCTATTGTTACAACTTTTGGTGTTGGCGAGCTGTCCGCAATCAACGCCATTGCTGGTGCCTTTTCGGAGAGAGCGCCTGTGGTTCATATTGTTGGCGTTCCCAGCCGTCCTATGCAAGACGGTCGCATTCTCGTTCATCATACCATGAAGGATGGAGACTTCACGCGTTTTGCGCAGGCGCAGGCCCTCTTTACAGTGGCTCAGGCACGTCTTTGGGACCCCAGAACCAGCGCTGAGCAGATCGACGAAACCCTGAGACAGTGTCTGCATCACAGCCGTCCAGTTTACATCGAGGTGCCTGTCGACATGGTATCTGCGCAAGTCTCGGAAGAGCGATTGTCCCAGCCGCTGCAATTGATCCAGCCTGAACCCACCAAGAATCAGGACCGCCTGATCAGCAAAATACTGGACAAAATTCACTCGGCGAAGAAACCAGTCATTCTGCTCGATGGTGAGAGCCGGGGAATCGGCATCGTCCAAGATGTGCAAGAATTCTCCAAGGCCACCGGTTGGCCTACCTATGTGACTGGATTCGCCAAGGGCTTGTTGGACGAGACCGAGCCGAATTTTCATGGCATCTACAAGGCTAAGTTTGGCGAGGCGGCTGTGGAAACTTTTTTCAACGAAGCCGATCTGATTCTTTGCTTCGGCCCCCATTTCAGCACCACCAACTCATACGGCAATGCGGCTCTCCCCAATCCAGCCACTACTATCTCCTTCAGCCACAACGAGACTGTACTACAGGCCGAGCTCGTTCGCGATACACCAGCAAAATATCTCGTGCCCAAAATTCTCCAAAGTGTGGATGCAGCTAGGGCCAAGAGCGTCTACACCGAGTATCCTGATCTTCCAAGAGACTCGATCCTCCCCTTTTCAGAGGTTCCTCCTGATGCCCCGCTTGCTCAAGATCGCTTGTGGAACGTTGTTGGCAACTTTCTCCGCTCAGGCGATATTCTTATGGGCGAAACTGGCACATCCAGCTATGGCTCGCGCATCGTTCCGCTGCCAAAGCACTCTCGCTACTTTACGCACGTAACATGGCTCTCCATTGGTTACATGCTGCCTGCCGCCCAAGGCGCTGCAATGGCCACCGAGGAACTGATCAAAGCATCAAAGCTCCACCAAGATGTCAAAGAGTCGCGAACCATCCTATTCATTGGAGATGGCAGTTTCCAAATGACAACGCAAGAACTTGCTACAATCATCAGGCACAACCTCAATGTGATTGTTGTACTTGTCAACAATGACGGCTATACCGTGGAGCGTTGCATTCACGGCAAGGACGAGAACTACAATGGTATTTCAACTTGGAACTACCTAAAAGCACCTGCCCTTTTCGGCGCTGGGGATGGCGCTTACACGGCGACCGCTAGAACATACGGAGAGCTGGAAAAAGTATTCAACGACGAAAAGCTCAAGGATGGACAGGGTCTACGCATGGTTGAGATTTTCCTTGATCGCGATGACGCACCCAAAGGCCCTCTTTTTGACTATATGGAAATCCAAAAGGCTGGCAATGGCATTCTGGTTGAAAAGGAAGAGCTAACTTAGACGCATTCAGCGCCCACGTCACGACTTTATACGAATCGCTCCCACACAATATACAAAGGGAAATATAGATTTAATGAAATTTGCTTCAGAACATTATCTACCTTTCTCTTGAACTTTTGTTACACAAATGACAATGGCGAGACCTGTGTGGCTGAGTCATCAGCCACCGACTTTTGTGTGCGAGGCCGGACACGCTCCACCGACTACTCCGACAAGCGTATTCCTTCTACATACCTCGAATCACCGCCTGTGTGGATTGGGTGTAAAAGTATCACCATGCCGGCAACTCGTAAAAAGTTTGCAGCCTGCGACCCGTGTAGGGCCGCCAAAGTGGCGTGCGACCACGCGCGACCGGTGTGCATTCGGTGTCAGAACCAATCTCGGCAGGCCGAGTGCGTCTACCGCGCCTCGCCGTTCAAGAAGACGAAGCGCGCCCCGGAGAAGAGCACTACTCCGGCGACACCCGGACTTATGAGGTATGGGTTCGACGGACCCTTTCTGCGACACCATTGCTACGTCTCAGGGTCTGGCCCATGCGGGTCTTGCGGCATTATGTACTGACACTGGCATGACAGCAGCCACACGCCGGGCAGACGGCAGAGCTTCGCCGCCAATGGCAGGACGCCCGTCCTTGGAGGCGATGCCGTCGCTCCGAAGCCGCATAGATACCCAAACCCCGGCTACCTGGGCTCGTTTAGCTCCACAACCTTGTTCGGGAACCTGCCGGATGGGCGGGACCCGGTCCTGGGCGACGCCGACGGCCACGCCGTCAACTCGGACAACCCGGTGCGTGAGGCCAACGTTACGCGCGGCGCGGGTCTCATCAAGCAGATTGAGGCCACCGTCTCCATCGAGTCCTGCTGCAGCCTGATTCTGGCATGGACGGCCCGCGGCTCCAGTCTGCCTCTGGCGGGCCCCTTTCTGGACCACTGCATTGGGACCATGCGCCAGCTGTTTCCCAACCAGGGCCAGACAGCCGTCGCGAGCACGGAGCTGTCGCGGAGCCTCTTTTATCACACCAGTCGCCCGGTCGATATGGCGTCTAGCACGACGCTGCATGATTTCCAAGCACAATTTGGTCACCAAAGGTGCCGATGGGAGACATTTGGCTTCTTCTTTACGGCAGCTTCCAGGGCGGCGATTGAAATGTCCAAGTTTGATTCGGCGCGGGAATATCGAGACTTGCAGCGGCTGGGTATGAACCTGTCGGATCTCAGTCTCGACATTGCCTTGTCACTGGATTGTTTGAACGACTTGCAGCTGGTTCTGCAATACGAAAACTGGATCCTTCATTCTTTCGTCGATGGCGACCAAAGTATGTTGCTCGGCTGTTACAGGCTACAGCTACAGCTACTAATGTGCTCGTAGGCTATCACTCTTGGAAGAGACTAGGAGATGTCATCAGCTCCATATATGCTCTGGGTCTGCACCAACAGTCAAACAATGACCATAATAGCTTGCCACCCTTTTTGCTTGAGCTCCGGCGGCTTACTTTTGCCCTCGCATATTCTGCCGACAAGAACGTATCCATCTTTCTAGGACGGCCGCCGCGCATACACCTCAAGTATTGCAAGCTCATCCTTCCCCGCAGCGATCGCGCCGTCGAGCCGTGGCGGACAACTTGGCCGCAAGATATGCCATTTGACTACGTCGCCGACATTCGCTGGGGTGCACTCTGTGGTATCCTTAAAGAAGACATTATGGAGCTCTTTAGCCTCGAGGGTATCAATGATGGCCACCCCAAGGTCAGGTACGAAAGGCTGGAGCCACTGCACACAGTTGGCTATCTGCTAACCGGGCGACTGTAGGGAGATCTACGACAAGGCACATGCACAATGGCAGGCTCTACCTCCGCACTTTCGTCTTGAGAGCTCGCTGAAGCAGTGCAACCAAGCGCCGATTGTACGCGACTTTATCCTCAACGCGCGCCTCAATCAGCTTCATATTCTCTTCCTCCTCCGCATGGCCGTGGCCCGATCGCGGCCCGAGTCCGACGGGGAGCTCGTCTCTATCGCCGCCGAGATCCTGACGCTGATTGTTGAAGCGCTCATGCAAAAGGACTACCTCGTCAACTCCAACACGTCGCTGGTGTGGAAGGTGGCGTACTACGGGCTGTCGGCCGCGGGCGTCATCAGCCTGTGGCTCCTGCACGAATCGTCCAAGACGCAGCCGCACCCCAACGTCGACACGTCCAAAGTCTTTCAGAGCCTCAGCGTGCTCGTCCTCGAGATGGAGACGGGCGTGCTCATCGAGACAGACGACCCTAACTATAAGCTCCTCGTTGACGCCTCCAAGACGATTGGCTGCCTGCTGTCGCGCCTCATCCTCGGCCGCGTGACCCCGCCGCAGAGCGGAGAGGCAGTCGTGGGTGCAATGACGGCGGCGGGCAGCATGGCGGCCAAGTCGCCGTCAGCGGCTATGATGGAGACGCATGATGTGGCGGCGGCGCAGGGTGGCTGGAATGCGTGGGACGGTCAAACTCTTCACGACTTTGAGTCGGATTTTTGGCTGAATCTGGCTGAGCACCCGTTTCTGGCTGGAGGTGGAGGTAATGACTTGTAGACTCTAGCGCGTACGATACCGTATATTTCAACATTATATCCCAATGCTAGCGTTTCGTGATGGGCTGGCAACGGAGCACTGCGTTTCAGCATAGTGTAGGTTCAATATATTTCGTGAATAATCAGGTACAACACACAAGTCCTGCTTTTACTTGACTGTTACAATTCTCAAACATACAACGACATCCATGATAAACGCCCTAATCCATCTCCCATCTCCCACTCTTGCCTCCATCTTTCAGCACCACCCTCAGCCCATCCACCACCATGCCTTTATCCACTGCCTTGCACATGTCGTACACGGTCAGAGCCGCCGTCGACGCCGCCGTGAGCGCCTCCATCTCGACGCCCGTTTTGCCGTCGCACTCAACCGTCGCGCGCACCTCGACACTGCGCTCATCGCCCAGCACCACATCCACGCTCACGCGCGACACAGCAATGGGGTGGCAGAGCGGGATGAGATCCGGCGTGCGCTTGGCGGCCATGATGCCCGCGATGCGCGCGACGCCGAGCACGTCGCCCTTTTTCAGCTGGTTGGTGCGGATGAGTCGCGGGGCGACGTCGTTTGAGAAGCGCACGGTGCAGGCGGCGGTGGCGACGCGAGCGGTGACGGCCTTGCCGGCGATGGGGACCATGTGCGCGGAGCCCGTCTCGGAGACGTGCGTTAGTTTGGGGGGGTTAGTGCCGTGATCATCTTTGTTGTGTCGTCGTGAGGTTGAAGAAAAGAGTCGCCGTTGGTGGGATGTAAAGAGGTGTGGCTGTGTGCTGTTGATGATGTGCTTCAAGCTGCGATGCATGGCGCCACGTAGGGTTGGGGCAACGGGATCTACACAGTTGCGTCTCAGCCCCGGGCATGATATATACAAAGGAAATGTCAAGGTATGGAGGCGGGTCTCGCGCCGTTGTGCGCCTGATGCAAAACGCCATTCAAATGCCGTAAAATGCCGTGAACGTCGTGAAGAGAATTGGGGTAAAGCGTTCGTTTACCCACCTATTAGAATCATGGGCCTGTTCTTCATGTGCTCGAGTTCGCCGATACCAGCATGCTTGGCCTTTTTGCGTTTGACGGCCATGCCGATCACGTCCAGCAGCTCGGCCTCGTTCGGTGCCACGCCCAGCGGCGTGTCGGGAGACACCAGGCCTTGGCGGCGGTCCATCTCAACCTGCTTCATGGCCTCGTAGGCCTCTTGGTCGATGGGCTCGCCGCCATTGGACTGGCGCAGAAGATCACGCAGCGACACTTCGGCGTTGCCAAAGAGGCACACCTTGAGATTGCCATCGCCCGTGATGCGCAGGCGGTTGCAGGTGCCACAAAAGTTGTGCGTCATGCTCGTAATGAAGCCGATGCGGCCGGCAAACCCGGGGATGTGCCAAGTCTTGCTGGTGTCGTTTTTGTGGTCCTGCACCTTTTGCAGCGTGGGATATTTGACGCGGATCATATCGAGCATCTCGTCGTAGCCGAGCATCTTGCGTTTGTTCCACTTGTTGCCGTCAAAAGGCATGTACTCGATGAAGCGGATCTCAATATCCTTGTCGCGAGTGAGATCCACAAAGGGGAGCACCTCGCGGTCGTTGACGCCGCGCATGACAACGCAGTTGATCTTGAGCTTGATGCCCGCGCCGGCTCGGTTCATTTCGAGCAGGCGGTCTATGCTGCGCTGCACGGCGTCGAAGCCCTTGCGGCGCGTCATGATCTGAAACTGCCAGGGATCGAGCGTGTCGAGGCTGAGGTTTATGCCCGTGAGGCCGGCCTCGACCATGCTGTCGAGTTTGCGGTGCAGGGAAATTCCGTTTGTGGTGAGGCACAGCTCGCGGAGGCCGCGCGACCTGAGCGCGCCAATCTGGTGCATCAGCGGCACAATGTCGCGGCGCACTGTGGGCTCGCCGCCCGTCAGGCGAATCTTGGTGACGCCCTGCGAGACAAAGACGGACGAAAGCATGACAATTTCCGGCGTAGTCAGCAGCTCGCGGCTCGGCGAGAGCGGGACACCTTCCTCGGGCATGCAGTACACGCACCGCAAGTTGCAGCGCTCCGTGACGGAGATGCGGAGGTAGTCATGCTGCCGTTGGAAGGTGTCTGTGAGGAAGTCGGAGAATGGCTTGGCGTCCCGTAGGCGCTGGCGACGAGCCGAAGGCTCCTGTGCAGTTGCGCTGGCAATGTTGCTGGGCTTGCTCTGCTGAGCTGCAGCGGTAGTTAGGCGCCTTGGGCTTGAAGAGATGGACTTGATGAAGCCGGACGCGTGCGATAAAAGCGAACGAGCCTCGACGCGGGGTGTCCGCTGGGGTAGCTGTCGTAGGCACTGCATTGTGAGGTGGAGCAACGGTGACTGGCGGGCGCGCTCGTAGTCCTGAAGCTTGCGACGGAGGGTATTTATAAAAGACTCATGCTGTAGTAGCGTCTGTCCAAGCTCGCTGATTCTGTCTGGGGAGTTGCAGAAAGCTGCGATATTTACAGATGTCAGAGTACAATAATGACAAGGCTAGAGCTGTTCGCCACTGAGATTGGGCGCGGCGATTACTCAGCGCCAATAGCTGCTGCGAGAGTGGCTTTCGGTGGTTTATTAGTGGATGCCACGGTAAGCGGCTGTCACGCGGAACAGTGATTGGGCATAGGAATAGTGTTAATTAAGGAGCAAAAGAAGCTATAACGCGAGGGCTCTAAGGGACACCCTTATAGGGTGGGGTACCTCTTCTCTTATACTAATTTCCCCCTATTATAGGTACCTTATCCCCTTATATAGTCCTATAACCCTTTATATTTAATATACCCCCTTAGCTTCTACTACTCTATAATTAACTCCTTAAAAATATATTATAATCCTTATTTTTAGTATTTTTTAGTATTTTATTATATATAATAATAAGTAAAAAAATAATATTAGTATAAGAACTTAAATCCTTAACTAAGCTAGTATTAATAAAAAACTATTTATTAATTAATATAAAAAAATATATAAGTTATTATAAATAATAATAAAAACTTAATCTTCTTATAAAAAAAAACTAATTATTATAAAAGTTATATAATTTACTTAATTTATAATTTATATATTTAGGTTTTTTATTATTTTAATATTTTTTAACTAAAATACTTAAACTATATATATAGACTTAACTTAATAGTTATTATTATAATATATAAACTTTAACTTTTATAAATTATTTAATTACTTAACTAATAATAAATATATTTATTTTACTTAATAAAGAGTTATTTTAGGCCTTATAAGAATATTATTAATTAACCTTAATAAGTAAGTACTAGTATTAGGCTTAGTTATTAGAATTTATTAGTAAAACTAAATTTTAGTTATTTTAGCTAATTAATACTCTTTTTTTTAAATAACTAAAGTAATATTAATCTTAGCCCTTAGATAGTTAATTAAGCTACTCTAGCTAGTAATAGTCTTACCTTAAACTTAAATATCTTAATAAATTTATTAAATTTCTACCTACTAAGAGCTTTTATAAGACTATTTACTATTATCTTAGTTATAACCTTTTACTATAGGTTAAATATACTAGCTTTAGTCTCCTAGTATATTTAATAATTATAAATATTAATATACTAAAGTTTAGTAATAAGCTTAATTAGGTCTTTAATAATAAAGTAAATTATTTAATAGTTATTATAAAATAACTTAATCTTATTATTAAAAAAGAACTTTATATTCTTATAAAAATACTAAAAAGCTATAATCTCCTTAATTATTTAAGATAAGGCTAAGAGCTTAGTTTTAGTTAATAAGATTATTATAATATTTTATTTTACTAAATAATAAAAGATAAAGCCTCTAAATAAATATAAAATATAACCTTAAGTACTTTTTTAGTTATTAAGGTTATTAGTAAAAGTTATATTTATATATATTACTAATTTCTTCTTATTATTATTAAATATAAAGTAAAGGTCTTAAGATTAGTTAAAGTATTAAATATAATTAAGCCCTTAATTAATATATTATTAAAAGAGGTTAATAAGGAATTAGGAGAGTTTTAAGATAATAAAGGTAATATTTAGTTAAATAATAATAGCTAAATACCTAATAAAACTAATAATTAACTAAAATTAAGTAATAACTTCCTTCTTTATTATACTTTTATTAATAATAAATAGCTTTATTAATAAAGATATAAAAACCTTCTTTTTATTATAATAATTAAACTTATAAATAATCTTTTAGATATATAACTTCTAAAATAGTTAAACTTTCTTATTTTCTTAATCCTTAATAATTTTAATAGTTAAGAACTAGTAAAGACTACCTAAGGCTTTAATATTATAGTTAGTTATAATTACCTTATATAAGATAAAGAAGTTTATTTTTATTAACTTATAATATAAAATAATTAGGTTATTTATAAAGAAGAATATAATAATATTATCTTTAATTATAATATAAGGGTCTTTAAAGTATATCTTAAATCTAAATAACTTAAAAAAGCCTAATAGTTTATTATACTATAATAATAATAACCTCCTAAAGCTATAAAGAGCCCTTAGTAGCTTCTAGTATCTATAATATTAAAGAAAGCTAAGTAATAACTAAGTATAGATCTTTTTATTAAGTAATATATTAAAGAAGATATTAATAAAGTTATATTAAACTAACTCTAAGTTAAAAGTAGTTATTAGGGCTATTATTAACTAAAATATATATATAGTTAAGGTTAAGGCTACTTTTATAAGGAGGGATATAGGTTATTAGTTTCTTTATATATATAACTAAGCTTTATACCTCTTAAGATATTCTTAAAAGTTAAATTTATAAGTATATACTTAATAAAGGTTAAGGAGTTAACTAGTATATAGCTAAGAATAGTTATTATAAAGCTTTATAACCTATATAACTAGAATTTATTAATTTTTAACTATTATAGCCTTATATAGTTATCTTTAATAAGTATAAGACTATACTTTTTTATAATTCTTAAGCGCCTTAAGTATTAAGTCTTTATATAGTTAATTAATAAGAGGTTTTATAATAATAATAATTATAATATATATTAAGTTATCTCCTTAACTATTACTATTATCCTTAAAGTCCTTTAAGTTAAATATAAATTTTTATAATATAAAAGGAGTATACTTAAGCTTATTTATAGCTAATAATATTAATTAAGATAATCTAAGGTTATTATTATTAGTTAAAAGTAAAATTAGTTAATTTTATTATTTTAGATTTTTCTTATTATTAGAGCCTATATTAATCTTTAATATAACTATAGTCTAATTTTTTATAAATTATAGGGTACCCCTTAAGATTATTATTAAGTTAAAGGTATCTATATTTAGTAAAGAAAGTACTATATTTATAATATACTCTAGATCTTACTTAAAGGCTATTTTATTTAGAATTAAGGTCTTAAAAGCCTTAGTAGATTTTACTATTTACTAAAAAGCTTCTTTATTAGAATAAAAAGAGGTCTTATTAAATATAATATAACTTAAATTAATAATCTTAATACCTCTTATAAAAGGTACCTAAATAATATATTATATAGAAGATATAATTTTAATAAGATAGTTAATATAAGCTCTTTATTTTAGTTTATTAACTTAACTTATTATTCTTTTATAAGTTAAAATAAAAGCCTTATAACTAAATACCCTTAGGTTTATTAAGTTAAGCTATTAATCTTAAATAAGATACTTTTACTTACTTTAATTCTCTTATAACTAAGTCTATATTATCTTAAATAGTATCTTTTAGCTAGCTTATTAGTAAGAGTATTAGTTTAAGAGATATATAACTATTTAGTAAACTAAATTCTAGAAGTTAAAAGAGAGGCTAGCTTATAAGTATAAAAGGGTTATTAATTCTTTTATAATATTACTAGACTATTCTTAATAGCCTTTATAATAGATATAGTTAAGGGAATTAAGCTTAAATTTAATATTAGTAGTTTAGAGGGATTCTTTTTAGGCCTAGAGGAATATTTTCTTATTATTTATTAAAATAGTATATAGATTAATACTATAATACCTTTTTATAATATTAATTAAAAAAAGTAAAATATTATAAAAATTAGTCTTTTTATAAAGTATTATAATAATCCTAAAGCTTATAAAATAGTATATTATTAATTATATATAATAATTAGAATTTTAAGCCTTATTAAATTAGAATAAATTTATAAAAATAGTTATAAAAGGTATTTTTAAAAAGCTCTTTTTATAAGAAACTCTTAAAATAATTTTCTTAGCTTTTAAGGTACTATAGACTTTATAAGCTCCTTATAAAGGTTAGCCTTTAACCTTAGTACTAATTATATTTTTAAGTATCTAGTTAAATACCTTAATACCTAGGTAACTTAATCTATTATACTATAAGTTAATATTAGTTATTATTAATAGTTTAGGTACCCTTAAGGATATAAAAGTAGCTTTAGAGCCTCTTTTTATAAGGATTAAAGACTATTAATTAGTCTAGATAACCTAAAAGACCTTAATAGCTTATTTATTTTATTATTAATATATAAGGTTATATTTAATATTCTAAAAAATACCCTTTTTTTATAAGATATCTTTTAAGATAATATTTTATACTAAGTTTAAGTAAAATATTATATTTATAAGTAAAAGCTAGTTTCTATTATCTAATTTTAAAAAAACTTCTTTTAAACTATTAGCTTTAATTAACTAATTAAATAAGCTAAAGACTTTTTATTTACCTAAATTTAAGGTCTAGAACTATAATTTATTATTAAAAATATAGTTCTAAGTACTTAAGTCTAGTAATATTAAGTTCTCTTCTATAAGAAGTATAGGTAAGTTTAAGGTTAATATATACCTTATTATTATTATAAATAAAGTACCTCTTTCTTATTAAGCTATAGTTATAATATCTTATATAGCTTTTAATACTATAATTATAGTCTTTATAGTCTTCTTTTTAGCTACTTTACTTAAAAGTAAGCTTAATAGGGTTAATAAGTAAGTATAAGGTAAGACTATAAAGTATAACTTCTAGTAATTAGCTATATTTATAATCTAATACCTTTTTTTATAAAAACTATAATTTACCTTTATTTAAAAGGGTCTTATAAGGTTAGTTAAGCTTTTAATAATAGTAAGTATAGGTATCTAAGGTACCTAATAGTTAAGATAAAAGTTAGTTATTACTATTACCTTTATTATTAAGTTATTTAAGACTAACCTAATAAGCTAGTTTAGAAGTTTATTAACTATAGTAATATAGCCTTTTTAGATATTTAAATTAAAGATCTAGCTATTAATATAAAATTTAGTCTAGATTACTTTAAAGACCTCCTTTATTATTATCTACTTAATATTATATCTCTAAATACCTTTCCTTTAGTATTTTTATAAAATAAGCTTAAGGTCTTAAGCTTACTTATTAACTATTATATTTTTAAACTTCTAAAAGTCTAAGAGGTCTTCTATATAATCTATTAAGGCTTATTAGGCTATATAGTCTAATAGCTTAATACTCTTAGTAAGTTCTAGATATTATTTTTTTATATTATTATTATCTTAAACTATATAAATATAGTCTTTATAAAAGGAGTTAGAAAAAGTAACTTTAAATAAGGCTATAATAATACTTTAATTTAAATACTTTATTATTAGTTAATTATATTTATTTAAAATAAACTATATCTTAATATAATAAAGAGTTATAGCTTAATCTTAAGCTTAAGACTAGTATAGTAGTCTAAAAGGGTCTTATCTTATTAATTATTTCTTAATTATTATAAAAAAGCTAAGTCCTAATTCCTCTAATATTAGTATCTTCTAATATTAAAGTCTTTTATTAATAATATTTAAATTAACTAAGGTCTCTTCTTCTTCTAAGACTATAGCCTTTATTACTATTATTACTAGAGGAGGGCCTTTAGTAAAAGTATAATTAATTTCTAGCTTAACTAATATAACTATATTATTAAGGTTAATAAAGTCTTAGATTTTAGCCTAAAAAGCTTAGTTTTTAAAGTCTTAATTCTAAACTTCTTAGTCTTTTAAGCTATTAAGCTTTATAATAAATTTAATTTTAAACTAAATTATAATTATAATTATTTTTTAAGTTATAAAGATCTTTTTAATCTTTAAGGCCTTAAGGATTATATTTTAGGTTTATTAAACTAATATATACTTAATTATAATTCTAAGAGTATAATAAAAGCTAAATTATTTTAAATAATTAAAGTTAAATTAATTAATTACTAACTAGGCTTATAATTATTATATAGAATAGTAATTAGGTATAGGAATAGTATTAATTAAGAAGTAAAAGAAGCTATAACGTAAGGGCTCTAAGGGACACCCTTATAAGGTGGGGTACCTCTTCTCTTATACTAATTTCCCCCTATTATAGGTACCTCATCCCCTTATATAGTCCCGTGACCCTCTACATTTGACAGCGGCTATCTCCGTCAGTTAACGGCTGGAGTAGTGACGATTTTATAAATGATTATCGATTGGCGGGGTTGCTATCACTGCAGATGATTGTAGGTTTTTTTTGGCGCTATTCACGTAGCGGACGGCTTGCTGTCTGTGTAGCAGTGTTTGAATGTCAAAGGCTCAATCTCTACAGAATAGGAACAAAAGAAATCGTAAGCATAATAATTAATGCAACTTGAGCAAAGAATCTACAAAGAAACCATTACAAAATTCTCCGCCAGAATCAATATCCATCTGATCTAGGCCTTGACTTCTTTGTCTGGCTAACGAAATTACGTTCCATATAGGGTACGATAAATAGGCTTCGGCGCACAAAACGGTTGAAGACACCAGGCCGAAAGCTTCACGCAGCCCAACCACACGTCCTCCAATGGCCCAAAGCCGAGCGTAATTCCACCCAGAAAGCTCGTGAAAATTTCAGGAATCACCACAAGTCATCTTAGCCCCTCTCAAGTCTCGTATAGATCCTATACATCCTCGGAACCTTTTTAGAATCAAACATCTCCGCCTCGTCTCCATCGTCTAATAGACCCACGGCAAGATGGCCGAGTATGGTTATGGCGCCAGGTTAAGGTCACCTTAACACCTCAATTTCCTGGTGGAGCAATCCTCCTGGGTTCAAATCCCAGTCTTGTCATATATTTTTGCCAATTTTCTTCTCTTTCTTCCATTTCATTTGGATGCCCTCTTATTCGTCTTTGTGTCGCCGCCTCACCGTCAAACCGACCACGGGCAAGATGGCCGAGTATGGTTATGGCGCCAGGTTAAGGTCACCTTAACACCTCAATTCCTGGTGGAGCAATCCTCCTGGGTTCAAATCCCAGTCTTGTCATTACATTTTTGCTAAAATCTTGTTGATTTGCATTCGGCCAAAATAGCCTTCCTTTTGCCTGCCGCTTAAACATCCGAAGCTGCTTCAACGGAAACGGTAAGCTGGCCGACGACCTTTTTGCTGATATCTCTCTTTTACTGCAATCGGTCAAGGGAGTGTTCTAAACGAAAAAAACTGGCTCTGGTTCGCCTGTCGAAGATGCCTAATCCGTACTCTTTCTCTGTATCCACAGAGACAGCCTTCGTATACAACTTTTGTTGCGCCAGTCCAACATCCGAAGCGACTCCAACAGGAATGGTAGGATGGCCGACTACATTTTTGCTACTGTAAATTCTCTTTATCTGTAGCCGACAGCGTTATTATACAGCATTTTTTGCGCCGCTTTATCATCTAAAGCTACTCTAACAGAGTCGACGAGATGGCCGAGCAATGTTCTTCTATATCCGCCAGCAGGCCCTCGTACTCGACGTTTCTCGTCCCGATACATCCAAAGCTACTCCAACAGCAACGGCAAGATAATAGAGCACATTGCTAAGTAATCTATTTCCATTACATCAGGCCAAAGTAGCCTTTTCTCATCATGCAGTTTAAGCATCCGGAGCTACTTGAACAGGAACGGCGAGAAGGCTGTACCCTTCTTCTGTGTCTAGCCTTTCCCTCATAGTTACCACATTATCTCCTCACTTTACTATTATATATTATAATAAGAGAGATAAGTATATTACTTAATATTCTATCATTTATTTAATTCTTATAACCTAGTATAATATTACTTAAAAATCTAAAACTATTATTAAAGAAATAGTAAAATAACTATACCCTTTTATTTATATTTAGAGTCTTCTTATATTATATTATATTTATAATCTACTATTCAAAGAGATAGTAAAATAGTTTAGTATATTACTTAATACTCTATTAGTTATTTAATTCTTATAACCTAGTATTATATTACTTAAAATCTAGAGTTACTATTAAAGAAATGGCGAGATGACCGCACCCTTCTGTCTACCTTCAGCCTTCCCTCTTATACCACATTATCCTCGCCATCCACTATCAAAAGAGACGGCAAGATGGCCGAGAGACGGCAAGATGGCCGAGCAAGGTCCATGGCGCTACATTCAGGGAAATTACCTAAATTGTAGTGGAGAAATCCGCCTGGGTTCAAATCCCAGTCTTGTCAAGTTATATCTTTTTGTGTTTGATTCTTTTTGTTTGGTATTGTTGTCGTGAGTGCGGTTGTGGCGCTCGTTTTTTTACCCCTTGCGGGGCTTCGGATGAATTGACAGGGGGGTGGGGGGAAAGGGAAATTGGGGAATGGGTGAATAATTTTCAACTGGTGTATTTGTTCGCCAACTAATCCGTATTTATTGCATACTCCTTATTGCAGCCATCCTTGTATGCCAATCTGTGTCTATCTGGAAAAGGTCCGTCCCCCGAGACGCCAATAAAACTACAATGTAAACACAACCTGCCGTGACGCCTGCCTATCCAATACGCATCTGATCAAAGAAATAAGCAAACATTGCCAAACATCGTGTATGCTGCTGCTCGATTGTCCAGTCTTGATCACAGTCTTGGTCCTAGATCATCCATTGTGCGGTTAACTGGCGCTTGCTCAGCTGATGCTTTCTTCGTAAGCTTGACCGCCCTCACCATCTTCATCCTTCTCCTCAATACGAGTCACTTTCCATCGCTGTGGCCGGGAATGCATACCTGGCCACAAATCAGTCGGAAGGTATTCACCCACGTCTTGCCGAAATGATTCTCGAGATGCTTTGTCGGCGACCAATAGCTTGTCCACGTTGGCTTGCGCCATGCGCCATATGTTTTGCACACCATCCTCGACAGCTTTTCGGCGCTTCACTTCCGAAATAAGCGTCTCATATGCACTTCCGTAACCGTCGTAGAAGCCTCGCATCTCCTCCATCTCCGCCATTCTGTCAAACACAGTCTCCTTTTCCAGGTTCCATCGCGTTTTAAAGTCTTGTTCTGCGGCAAGGTAATCATTTAGACGGTCGCCAATGCTTCCGAGCACGGTGAATGCGTCAAGAATAGAAATGTACGATTTCTCTGCTGCGGCATTACGTTGCTGCAGGATCTTGTAGTCTTGTTCCATGACCGCGAGACGCTCTTGAATTTCTTCAACGACATCGCTGACCTCGCTTGCATCTTGTACTACAACCTGGAGCATTTCTGCTCTGTCGCTATCCGTGACTGACTCCAAGTCGGACGAGTTGGATTCCTGCTCTGCAATGACACCCGATATCGATACACCATCGCTGCCTTGAGCCTGGTTCACCTCGGCAGCTCGGCGGCGAGCTAGAGCTGCGCCGCCTTCTGTTGTCCGAATTGCCGTAACACACATGTCAAAGTGGTTCGTCAAGGATGCCAGCAGCTGCGCCATCGTGGTCGAGTTCTCGAGTATCTCCATCAATATGTCCATTGTGAATGGTTGCGATGCATGTTCCTCGTCATCCGAGTCTTGTGTTTGCGATTCGATGATGACTTTCTTGAGGTCACGAATGTCGTTGTCGAAACGAAGGAGGTCGCCGTCGAATGATTGCTGGATGCCCTGCAACTAGTTAGCCAGAGGTCAGCAACCGAGGTCGCGCTATATACCTGAAGCTCTTCTATACTCTTCTTCATCGCGTCCCTCATCCTGTTGACGCCTTCCTCGTCGACAAAATCTAGTAAATTCTTTCGTTGCTCGTCTTGTGGGCGAAGGAGGTCGCTGATCTGCGTAGATTGCAGAGATTCTATCGTTCGGCCAAGCTTGCCATCGACACCATCCATGGACTTGACGAGCACCCTAAAATCCCTCTTGCTCCAGTCATACGTTGACTGGAGGCTGCGGCGTACCTTGACAAGGATGGCAGCCTGGTCAAGTGTAGCTCCGCGAAGAAAGCTAGCCTGGGCAGAGAGCAGAGCTGCTTCCTCGTGCGCATTCCGGGAGGATGTAGCTATTTCATTGGCGCGGAGAACATGATTCATCGATGAAAGCGATCGTTTTGCAGCTAGTAAGTGAGTGACGAGCGTCTCGAGAGGAATGTTGGCTGTTATAGAAGCTCGTTCGTCCGATCGTTGGAGTGACCCGGCTGAGGAGCCCGTGCTGCGGCGGGCAGATGCTGTCGGGGAAGCCATGTTTGCGTCTGTGCTTGAATATAATAATCGGATAAAAAAAACGGGCGATGCGCAGCGCACAAGGCTACATGATAGCAGTCGCTGTGATGTGGTGATGGCAGTTGTTAGAAGGAGGTTTCGCAGGGTCGATAAGGACCACTTGTAGCGCGATAAGCATGGAGTGTAGCGTCATCGGCCAGGGACGTAGGTGCTATTTAGCATGGGCACAAGCGAAATCCCATCATCATCGGCCAAGGCTCGAAACGGCAGTCAAAATGCTAGACTAACCATTATGAAGCAAAATAGTGGCAACAATTGATTCAATGCGTGGCTGACTCACTGCGGCTGCCTCTTCTCTGGGGCGCCTTCCTATTGACATGGTTCGCCAAAGCGCCAGCCCTTGGCAAATGAGAGCTTTTCATTACAATGTCATTCACAATCCTCATTCTTTTCAAGTTATCGCCTCTACACTCTTTTATGATATTTTTTCGTAACCGCCCTAGAATCCACCATGGAGCCCTCATCAAAGCCCGAGGAGACTCCGCTTGATGAACCAGCTGATACACCAGCCGATGTTCCTGACTCCACGCAGTCACCTTCCAGCCAAGCCCAAGATGAGCCTCGAGTAATTGTCGAACATCTTGTTTCAACGCCGAATCAGCCTCAAACTCCACAGAAACTGCCATCGCCAGGAGATCTGCCGCTGCCAGAAGATCTGCCATCACCAGAAGATCTGCCATCACCAGAGAATCTACCAACGCCGTCATACACGTTTGACATTCAGTCAGCTCTGGCAGCCGATCGTCTTTCACCTGTGGCAGAAGACGAAGAAGAAGACTTATACACCGACGACCGAGAGAGCTTCAAGACTGCCCCAGAATCAGGCCGCCAATCTTGCTCGCCAGAGAGAGTAATTGAATCAATGGCTCCCCGAAGGCCCCGCCCCCCGAAGCCAAGTTGGCAATCTGCAAAACGTAGCAGATCCGCAGGCGGATTGCTAGAGTACATTTTTGTCAAGAATTCCAATTAGGATGAGTATCTTGACATGTGGAGTAAGAGAGACCAATCTACTTGCAGCGGTACCAGTAGTCAGGGAGGTACCCAAAGCGGCCTTCGACTAGATGGGAGCCGGCTTCACCATCATCTCATTGCCAGTATGCCACCTCCTTCTTATTACTCTGATGATCCGGTCGATTCGGGATCTCCGGAGCAAACGGCCGGACATTCAAAAGGCGCTAGCTGGCCTCCAACAAGTGCTGCCGGACTTTGGGAGAAAATTGCCGAATCTTGGAAAGCAGCAGGATCACTTCGCCGCAAATCTTCCGAGAATCCGCACAGAGGAATGGAAAGTCCATCATCCGTTCATTAGGAGCATGCGGAAAATTCAGAGGAGCCCCAAGGTGTGGGACTGGGCAAGGCACCCGACGATGCGCGACATGCACAAGTAAGTGCTTCGATCGGGATGTATTGATAGAAAACTTGTCTTATTCAAAAACAGCAAGACGCCGAAGCTGACTACGCCCGTCAACTACGATATACTCCCCCGCAGTTGTCCTATCCAGCTCGACTAGCCAAGCAAGGCGGGCCTATACTCCCACAATTGCCGCCCAGCTATTACGATGCTGCGATGAGCTTGGTCAAGCTGAAAGAGGGCGCTCCAGATCAGTTTGCTCCTACCCGCCAGGACAGGGTACCTGAACTGGGAGAACCGAGACCTGTCGCACCAGTTCACAACGCCAGAGCGGCGGAGCGAGAGGACGACAATGTCGAAAGAGCAGACACTCCAGCACCTTATGCAAGCCCCCCGAAGAGGACCATTTTTGGGTCTATCCTTGACTGGACAAAGTCACTTGTCAAAGAGAACGTCGACGGCAAAGGGAGATGGCTCTGTTCTGTTTGCACAGCATTCTTGAATACGATGAATCCTCGCGATCGAGACAGGCGAGTCGTGGAGAGAATGCATCAGACGCTTGGGATCTGGCCGCCATTCAAACGGGTGCCAAACGTCACAGTGGCTACGCGAATATGCTCAAGATGCCATCAAAGCACCAATTGCGTACTATTTGCCTTTTACGAAGCTGATTGAACAGACGACGGCAACGCACAATGGAATACGTGGAATTTACCGAGTCTGATTTATTAGCCTAAACTAAGCGATAGTGATTCAAATAGCGATGAAAATTATCAGTCCATTAGATGACGAGGCGTTGCTTCTTGTTGCGAAAGTGGTGTCTCGGGACCATCAACATACCTCGCTCCAGCATCAGCAGAAGCGGCTAGTCCTTGACCTATGCGCTCCATGCGCCGTCTCCAAGGTCGATAGATGAGAATGGATCCCAGTCCTACGACGACGAATACGCCGACAATACTGCCCCCGACTATTTCAAAGTTGTCGCCTATGGCGGAGACGCCATCCCAAAAACGCCCTTCAGGCTCGGCAACATTCTGGACAAGCGACAGCACCTGGATAATGCCGATGAAAGCAGATACGACGACGGTGATGCCTGTGAGTACGATGGAGTAGTACAAGATGGCCACGACATCTCGTGAGAATGCCTTGGACGTGTACAGAGCCATCATGAGTGCACCGTCTGTAGTATCCACTAGACACATGCCGGCTGTGTAATGATTAGTGCTGTGCCATGTAGAATCCACGAATCCAGACTCACAGGTGAACAAGATGGGAAAAATGAGAATCAACCAGATGCTGGTTCCCTGCACAGCTTGAATGCTGGCGATTCCGAGAATGGCAATCTCAGAGCTCGTGTCAAAACCGAGACCAAAGACTACACCTAGAGGGTACATTTTCCACGGCCTATCGATGGCCTTGAAGAGAAAACCCAGTACCCTGCCCATGAAGCCGGCACCCTCAAGATTAAACTGCCCGCTGGCCGTCGCCTCGGCATCATACTCGGTCACGGGCGCGCCATCCTCTCCCATTTCGTCCGCGCGGCGCCTCTCCGCCAGAACCTGCTGCAACCGCCTGGCGAGCTTGTAGAGCACCCATCCGTTGCCTATGCACAGCACAATCAGAAACGCGGCGCTGACCGACGTGCCGACAATGTTGCCGATGCGCGTGAAGCCATCGAAGCGGTCGCGCAGCGCGCCGCTCGTCGCCGCGACCACGACGCAGGTGACAATGACAATGGTGCTGTGGCCGAGCGAGAAGAAGGTGCCGACGGTCGCGGGCCGCTGGCCGGACGCGATAAGCCGCCGCGTCATCAGGTCAATGGCGGAGATGTGATCGGCGTCGAGCGCGTGCCGTAGGCCGAGCGTGTAGGACAGCGCCGCGGGCGAAATGAGCTTGGGGTGGAAGCGCAGCACCACGCCGCAGGCGGCCCAGACGACGGCGTTGGCGGCGACGAGCAGCGCGATGGCGAGGATGCTGTTGTTGGGCACGCCGTGGAGGAACGCGGGCTTGCGGGGGAGCCGCACGTTGAGCCTAGCCATCTTGGAGGGGCTTGCTGGTCTGTCTTGTCTCACGGTGTGGTCGTGATGGTCAGGCCTGACTTACATGGGGCAAGGCTGGGGGCACGGGAGGAGGATCTTTATAGATGGCTGGATGAGGACGCCGGTGAAGGCGCGGGATTCTCACGAGCACTGCCGCCTACATTCGCCCAAATGTAGGAGAGAAAAACGACGGCGCCTAAAGTTACAGTGAAGCTTAAGTGTCTGGTGTGAAGGATGGCTGTCGATGGACGTCTCCGATTGCGGTCGGCACGGGGCAGTTGGCCTTCCTCTTACGGAGTAAGTAACTGTTTAAATAGCAGTCACGCAGTGTAAATAACTAAGTAAAACACAGCATGGAAGACCCATTGCGAAGACAACCTTACAACCTCACTGTGCGCTAATTTACTACAGCAGGGTTGTAGATCGTCGCTGGACCCTGTGCAGGTCGGAAGGCCCCGCGCTGGCGTGGTGGTAGCTCCATCTTGGCGGTCCGGACGGACTCTGATAAGAGTTGCATTGCAGACAGAAAAAAGGATTCTACTACTAGCTCGCGAAGCGGAGGCCAGACAGCTAAATAGTACGGATTACACGGGAACTTATCTCCAGTTGGGCTTGCCCTCAGCAGCTGTCCTTCGGCCGGCGCACGCCGATACTGTCAGTCCTCAGCATTACATAAAATTATAAAGTTATCAAGCGCCTGAACTTTTTGGGATTTATTACTCACTTATTGGAATCAGCTCACTGACTGATCCTAATAAGCTAATCCGTAGGTATTCTTTTGTCCTTGACCTCATTTTTGACTCAACTGCGGGGAATGATCGTCGCTGATAAGATGCTAACCATAACTGCTGGGGCAGCCATACCTGTGGAGGGAAATGCTTGGCAGCCTACGGATTAGATAAGACATGGATAAAGACCGAATGATGTTCAAGTTGTCGGAAACACTAAAATAATGAGGTCCAAGCCGGCCAAGACGACGTTGAATTCGCCGAAAGCTTAGCCGGTACATCTCCAACCGGCGCGGCGCCCAATTCCTCGCCGATCAGCCGGAGCGCTGAACCGACATGACCGCTCAAATGATGGCCCCCTAAAAAGTGCAATCACAACGGAGTTTGCATTTTGCACTTTTACATAATACCATAAAAGACTTTGAATGAGAAGCAGCACGCCGCCGACGCCATCGTTGGCTTACGCGGCGCCGACGGGCCAGTCTCGCCCGACGTGGTTGACGGCTGCTGGAGCACTCCAACATCATCACAATATATCACGGCAAGTATCTTGGAGTTTGGAGATGATGGCGCGCCATCCCGGCCAGGCCCTGCCGCTGCGCGAGCTGCCCGTCGAATTGATCAGCGAAAGATTGCTCATCGGCCAAAGCACAGGATTGAATACCATCTCAGACAAATGTAAGCTCTTACTACCACTCAACCACGCTGCGATATTGCATCTTGCTTATAGTTGTATGACCATGTGTTGCAGCGCGGACGCGTCTTTTGACATGACCGTCCACAATCCCACGACGCACCAGGATGTCGAGGCCCTCGACGAGACCAAGCTTTTTCAGCATGTCAAGGCCCAGTCAAAGTTTACGCCCGCAGAGCAATCTTGGTACCCGCAGACATCTTTTCGCATCTCGTGTCTGGCTACAACTCTGGCTACTATGCCTACGTCTGGTGTGTTTGCGCATCCGCCCACTGCACTTCCGATTGCTCGTGTGGAACTGACAATGTGGTATGTAGCTCCAATGTATTTGGTGAAGAAATATTTCAGTCCAACTTTGCAGCGGACCCGACCAGCACTGTGGCATGGAACCGGTTTCGTCGGCAGCTTCTTGAGTATGGGGGTAGCAGGGACCAGACGGATGTCTTGTAGTTTCTTAGACCATCTCCGATGTCTGCAGCCCTGCTCAAAAGTCTCGGCATTGTATGACCGGGTGTACTCCGTATACATACCAGTATGGAGATATAAAAGTCCAGCTGAACATGGGCCGACAAGTTATTTCAGATTTATAATATCTTTTTGCACGGATTTCTATAACCATCCGAGACAGGCTTGCTCATCCTCCGACGCCACCTCAAAGTCGAACCTTGTAACAGTATCCTTGAAAGGCCACAGATACGTGCTCGTCACTCTATTTTCGAGAGAAAAAAAAAAAAGAAAAAAGAAAAAGTTAGCGATGGCGATATAAATCGAATTAAGCGTGCAGGGAAAAGCTCTCACCTATGATGCTCACTGCTCGCCTGGTACCCATTCAGGGCTGCGCGATCCTTGTGATAGCTGACCAGTGCATAGTGATAGCCCTTGCTTCTCTCAATAGGGTCAGTGACTGATGGCCCACCGACAATGAGACGCTTGTTCAAGACGGAGGGCAGGTCTCGCAGCTGCTTCAATTCTCGGACAAATGTAGCCTTGAGGTCGTCACTGACCTCGGGCCTGAATTTAAACAGCACTGTCAACTAGGGTTAGAGTATCATCTTTGGAGCAGGTGCTGGATAACGTACCAACGTGTACGATAGTCATGGCTGCAATACTATCAAGCCCGTCGAGTTGATTCACTGGCCAGTCACCAGGCTGCTTGCTGCTCGATCAATTTATTCAACACTTGCACCGGACTTGTCCCGCTCCACCCCAGACGGAAAGTATCCGCATCGCAAACTACGAACCCACACGGGCATCTAGATTGACAGATTGTCCCACAATAGTGACGGATAGGGACCGTGATAAATTGGCGGCTTGATGGCCATAACCTCGAGTTCCAGACTGCCCTTACGAGCTGCTAAAGTAATTGACGAAAGCCTAGGAGAGCTTTCAAGATGGCAAGGCTACCCATGCCCAACCCGGCAACCCGGGTCTTGGACTGTCTTACCCAGTAGACAGAGATTCGGCTACTTTTAATTAACATAGGAGCCCGAGTCCCGCATCACGTTTATCTACACCTGCAACACACTTATCGGCCACTCATCTCAGCCGCACCGCATTTACACCAGTTCTTGTTATCTCTTGCGCGGCGCCGCCTGAAGTAATGTACGCACTAGTATGAGACTGGGGAGATAACCCCCACACCATCCAGTCCCTTGCTACCAGCATTAAATTTGGTGGGCAGGATTTCTATAAAGGCCTTGATGCAGCCTGCTCTGCTGCATGTCTCTCTCCTGCGCGGCATCGAGGTGCAGCACTCGCTGCTCAGTCAGCCATCATATAACCATGGTCCGTATACGCTTGCTTCTCTCGCAGCTCGCTGGCAAACTAGTCGTCGACGGGGATCCCAGTGTGTCTGGTGTACAACTCATGGTATGAAATATTTGCATATATATACATTAAAGAAAGGAACAAGCTATGCCCGCAGAACAAATCTTGGTTGTGCAGCTGCTAACGAACCCCATGTTTCTGATCCGAACAGCTTGCCAGCAGAGACCTGCAACCGGTGCCAAAGAGCCAGCGCAAATGGACCAGCTGGAATTTTGTCAGCTTCTGGATCGCAGACGCCTTCAACATTGCGACATGGATGATTGCCTCGTCCATGATTGTCGGCGGGCTGTCGTGGTGGCAAGCATGGCTGGCCGTGTGGCTCGGCTACTGCTCCACCGCCGTCTTCATCGTCCTCACCGGTCGCATCGGGGCCGTGTACCACATTAGCTTCCCGGTCCTGGGCCGTGCTTCGTTTGGAATTTGGGGCAGCTTGTGGCCCGTCTTCAACCGTGTAGTGATGGGTGAGTAGCCCGATCAGAGCCTCGTTGCACCGATGCAAATTGGCTGACCGGCCTGGAAAAGCTTGCGTATGGTATGGTATCAACTGTTATATTGGTGGACACGCCGTCTATCTCATGATCCACGCAATATGGACGTCGTGGGACCGCGAAAAGATTCCCAACACCCTCGGTAGCGGCACAACCACTGCCGATTTCGCCTCCTTCATCATATTCTGGCTCTGCTCTTTACCGGCGCTTTGGTTTCCCGTCTATAAAATTCGCCACCTTTTTACCCTGAAAGCCTGGTTTGTTCCTCCAGCCGCCATTGCCTATCTGATTTGGGTTGCTGTCAAAGCTGGTGGCATGGGCCCCGTGGTGTCGCGCCCCGGGAAATTGCAAGGCAGCAATCTGGCGTGGGAATTCATAAAGGGCATCATGTCGTGCATTGCCAACTTTGCAACCGTCATCATAAACGACTCCGACTTTACCAGATTTGCCCGCAAGCCCCAAGACGCGCTGTGGTCGCAGCTCATCAGCTTGCCGCTGTCGTTTGCATTCACCTCTTTGGTAGGCATCCTCGTATCTTCTGCCTCTGTTGTCATATACGGCGAGCCGATTTGGGACCCTCTCCATTTACTTGAAAGACTCTTTGAAGGCGCTAGCTCAGGTGAGCGATTTGGAATCTTTGTCATTGCCTTTGCCTTTGCCTTGGCCCAGCTTGGTACAAATATCGCGGCCAACTCTGTTTCGGCCGGCACGGACATGACTGCACTTTTACCACGATACCTGAATATCCGGCGTGGCAGCTATGTTTGTGCTGCTGTTGGTTTGGTCATTTGTCCTTGGGTTCTTCTTAAAGATTCCAACACATTTCTGACATATTTGTCCGCCTATGCCATCTTTCTGAGCGCCATGGCTGGTGTCATCACAACTGATTATTATCTTGTCCGCAGAGGATACCTCAATGTTCCAGAGCTGTACACTGCGCGAAACTCTGGACCATACTTTTACACTTTTGGCGTCCACTGGCGTGCGTATGCAGCATATGTCGCGGGCATCCTGATCAATGTCGTTGGCTTCGCTGGCGAGGTCGGCGCTACTGTGCCCATTGGCGCAACGTACATTTTCAACGTCAACTTTTTCGGGGGCTTTATAGTTTCGTCCGTCATCTACTGGGTTCTGTGCAAACTGTCACCAGTTCCAGAGACACGAAAGAAGTGGTCAGAGGTGCCTGAGAGCGACGAGGAAAGTGATTTACCCATGGCGACGCGGTCTAGCTCAGACGAAAAGGGTACGATGAGCATTCGGGTCTGAAGTACATAAAGCCATGATGAGCTGATAAAATCGTGCTTGAGCAACTGACTGTCATTATTACTTGCATTGCATGCATCTGTTATATACATGAAAATCAACCAAAGACTACCACGTCTTACAGAGTAGCCACTGGTGCTACTGATACTTTGTCAGCTTCCGCATTTAAAGCATCAATCTCAGCCTGCACAAGCGGAATACCCTTCTTTTCGCGCTCTCTCTGAGCCAATTGCTCCGGCTCGCCAGGAAAGTAGATACGATCAACCCCAGCGGCCTTTTCGGAGCCCGTTATTCTGTCGTAGAGATACTGAAGGCGGCTGCGGAATTCTTCCAGACTCATGAATAAATCTGGCTTGATCGCCAGCAAAAAGTGACCGACGTCTGCCGGCCTGGATGGATCATACGGCCCGGTCACATGCCCTGCAAAAGCCGAGCCGGACAAGACTCCCGAAAAGACGTCCATCATAACGGCCAGGCCCGACCCTTTTGGCCCTCCCATTGGCAGCATGACACCATCCAGAGCTGCTTCAGGGTCATCCGTCGGCCGGCCCTCGGCATCGAGCGCCCAGTCCAGGGGAATCTTTTCGCCGCGCCGCTTGGCCTTGTAAATTTTGCCCCGCGCGGCTACCGACGGAGCCATATCGAGGATGAAATGCGACGACGCATCCTTTCCAGGCGCGCCGCACGCAATGGGAGAGACCCCAATCAGCTTGCTCTGGCCACCCCACGGCGCAAGGGCCGGGCTCGAGTTGGTAAAGACGAGGCTCATCATGTCGGCGTCCAGGGCCTGCTGCACGATCCAGGCGCTCATACCGAAATGGTTCGAGTGCTTGATGCTGGCCATGCCGATGCCATATGTTTTGGCAGACTCGATGCACGCCGCCATGCCCATGTGGGCAGCCAAGAAGCCGAAGCCATTGTGGCCGTCGACCTGGGCCACTACTGGCGTGGCTTGCGTGAGAGTCGGCGTGGCTGTGTGGTCGAGGACGCCCTGTCTGATGCGCTCCATGTAAGACGGGATGCGGTTCATGCCGTGGGTGTCGACGCCGCGAAGGTCAGCCGCAACAAGTCCCCTGGCCACGATGGTGGCATTTTCGGCAGGGACGCCGTTGCCTTTGAGGATGTCCTCCACGAGACGCCGAGCTTCGGTTGCCGCGACATGGCGTCGCTCTTGCGGCGGTTGCTCAAAGGTCATGCTTGTGATTTTCTGAAAGATCAAAATAGATCCTGCAATTTCGTATACTTTCTCTCCACATGATAATTTTTGAAGTTTTGGATGAATGTAGCGGATGTTTTTGATACTATTTGTATTGCGGCCAGTCTCCGCCGTTCTGGTGGAGATGTACGGTGCACTATTAATACCACCTTTTATATTATTACGTTTTAGCACTTACGCACTTAAATTTATAATTCGCTTTACCTTATACTATATTATACTAAAAATATAATATTTATTAATACCTATCTCTTTATAAGTATAGATATAATTAAATAGTTATTTATATATATTAATTAAAAATTAATTAAGCTTTATTTTAGTATATTTTATAATTAATAAAGAAGTATATTTATAAAAAAATAAGTATTTAAAAATATTATATTTTTAATATTATATAATATCTTATAATATAATATCTTATATAATATTAGACTTTATTTATAAGATATTATAAGGTATTATAAGGTATTAAAATATAGTATTTTTTAATACTTATTTTTTTATAAATATAAATATAATTAAATAGTTATTTATATATACTAATTAAGAATTAATTAAGCTTTATTTTAGTATATTTTATAACTAATAAAGAGGTATACTTATTAAAGAATAAGTATTTAAAGATATTATATTTTTAGTACCTTATAGTACTTTATTATATACTAGGCTTTATTTACTTATAATACTCTAAGTACTTATATAGATATATATAAGGTACTAAAAGTAAAGTATCTTTAAATACTTATTCTTTTATAAATATATATATAGTTAAATAGTTATTTATATATACTAATTAAAAATTAATTAAGCTTTATTTTAATATATTTTATAACTAATAAAAAGATATATTTATAAAGAAATAAGTATTTAAAAATACCTTATTTTTAGTACTTTATATATATAATATCTTTTATATTATTAAACTTTATTTATTTATAATACTTATATAAATATTTACTTATATAAGGTACTAAAAATATAATATCTTTAAATATTAATTACTTTATAAATATATATATAGTTAAATAGTTATTTATATATATTAATTAAGAATTAATTAAACTTTATTTTAGTATTTTTAGTAATTAGTAAAGATATATATTTATAAAGGAATAAGTATTTAAAGATATTATATTTTAATATTAAAGTAAAAAAAAAAAACTTTAATAAGAATTAAATAAAGAATTACTTAAAAAAATCCCTTAATATATAATATTATAATAATATTATATATTAAAGGATTATAAGTATTTACCTTATTTACCTTTATATACTTTAAGTATTTATTATATATATATAATAATTAAAACTATAATATAAATTACTTTTAGTTATAGCCCCTTTTTTTATATAAAAATATTACTAATTAATTATTATAAGTAGTAATTAGAGTTTTAAACTTTATAAAGAGTTAAAAAAATCTTATAATATTTATTTTTAATAATATTTAATATTTAAATTCTACCTTAACTATAACTAAAAATAACTAATAGTAATTTATTTTAAGAATATAAGAGTTAATTTTAAAAGAAAGTTATTTACTAATACTTTATTATATAATACTTTATTATTATTATTTTAGTAAATTATAAATATACCTTTTTATATAAAAGCTTATAATAAGCTTAATAACTTCTCTTTATTTTTAAAGTATATATAAAAGACTATATAAAAGTATTATACTTTATTATTAATTAACCTATAAGTATTTAAATATAGTATTTAGATATAAGTTAGTATATTTATCTTAATTATTAAATATAATAATAATATTCTTATATTATAAAAGAATTACTATTTAAGTATATAATTATTATATAATTTAATATTTAACTAATTAGCTAAATAATATTAAGTTTATTTACCTTTTATAATATAAATATATATATAAAAAATATATAATAACCTTATTTAAATAAATAAAAGATTATATCTTCTTAAGTTATTAAGAATATTAATAATATTAATAAGAAATTAACTTAACTTAAATAAAGTTATATAAAATTATAAAGCTTTTATAAAAACTATAAAACTAAAAATATACTCTTTTTAATTTCTTTATTTATAAAAATAATCTAAATAAGGATAATATTAATTAATAAGTTTAAAATAAATAAGTTATTATTTATCTTAACTTTAAAAAAAGAAAATAATTTAATTATCTTAATTAAAATAAATTATTATTAAAGGTTAAGACTAAAATCTTAATAATTATTATTAAGAATTTTAAATTAATATTAACTTCTTTATATCTCTTTAATTTAGAAGATAATACTAATAATAATAAAAGAAGTTATTTTATTATACTAATACTAATTAAGGCGCCCTTCTTATTACTATTACTACTACTAATTAAGCTCTCGCGATCACTATCGCCGCCGCTGATTAAGCTCTCGCTATTACTATCGCTGCCCCTGATTAAGGAGCTTTTACGATCGCCAGAACCAGAACCAGCACCAGCACCAGCACCAGCGCCAGCTCGACCAGCGCTAGCTTGACTAGCGCTAGCTCGACTAGCGTTAGCTTAACTAGAAGATAGCCCTACCTTATAGACTAAGAATATTTAGAAGTAGTGTTATATAAACTAGGCTATATTAATAGCCTCTTTAAAATTTATTTAATTAAAGAAATTAGCTAATAGCTAATTATTAAAGAGTATAGTATTAGGCTTAAAGAATATATTATTTTATAATAAAAGCTTTTATTATTTTAATATTAAAATTATTTTTTAAATATAAATTAATAATTAATATATATTATTTTAAACCTTTTTTTAGTATAAGTAAAATACTAAAAATAGGTTTTACTTAACTTATAATATACTATTAAATTTATTTTTAAAAAGCTTAATAAGTCTTTATAAAAGGCTAAGTATATAACTTATTAAAGTTTAATAATCTTAAGTAATTAAACTCTTTAAGAGTATTATTATACTATTATTAAGTATTAGGTATTAAGAAGCCTTTAATATTAATATTCTTAAGTAATAAAAGTATATTATTAAAAGCTTTACTTATTATACCTATTATATTATTACTAGTATAACTATTATTACTTTTATTAATAGGTATATACTATATATATAACTATAAAAGTCACCTATAGATTTAGATAGCTAAAGAGAATTAATTAATATATTACTATTATCTATAACCTTACTAGTTATAGTATATATAGCTTAATAATCCTATTAACTATTAATATAATCTTAAATAAAGAGCTTATTAATACTAATAAGCTATTAGTCTATACTATCTTATTAGATATTAAATCTAGATAACTAATAGGTCTAATAAGTAATAGTAATTACTTTAAATAAATTATATAATTACTAAGATTAAACTATTAATTTAATCCCTAAATATATAATTAAATTTAGAAATATTTAAATAAGTTATAAATATATTAAATTTATTAAGAGATAAATAACTATTTAAGTTTATAAAAAATTATACTAAAAAACTCTTTTAAGAAAAAAGAATTTTTAAAACTTATTATAACTTATATAGATTTTTATAAAACTACTAAATTTTATAAATTTATCTAGTAAAATAAAGAATTACCCTTTAGCTAGGTAATTTTTAATAATATAAAAACCTTTAAAAAACTACTATTACTAATAAAAAAAACTATTAATAATAAAAGTAAAATTAGCTTATTAGAAGATAAACTAGGTAATTCTTATATATAATTAATATAAAGTTAGGTTCTTTTTAAGAATATTAGAATTATTTAAAAATAAGTATAAAATTATATTTAAATAGTAAAAGGGGGTATAATAAAGACTTTAATAGAATTAAAGAAAGGAAAAGTGTTAATAATAAAAAAAGAAGAGTATAAAGTATTATTATATTCCTTAAAAGAATTAAACTTAAAGATAATTTTATTAAACTTATTAGTAAGCCTAACCTTAATATTTATATCCCTTTTACTTAAGGAAAAGGTAGTTCTAATAATATTAAATTTATAAGTAATAATAAAGGAAATAAGTATATTAAGATCCTAAAAAAGATAAGGAATCCCTTTTATAAAGAATAAAACTATTAAGACTACTAACTAGCTATTTACTAAAATCTTAAAATATATAAATAAAAGTAGCTAAGTAATAAAAGTATTATTAAAGTAAAATATTAAGAGTATAGAGGCTTTTAATAAAATAATAAGCTAGTTAGATATTATATTAAAATAATTATAAAATATAATAATAAATATAATAATAAAAGTATTTATTAAAGTAATAAGTAGCTTAAGTAATAAGGGAAAAGGAATTATTATAATAAATAATATCTTAAATAATACTAAAAGAAATAACCTAATTATAAAGAGACTCTTATTAATACTAATTCTAAATACTAAATACTTTACTCTATATACTATAATAAATATTCTAATAATTAGATAATTTTAGCTATAAGTACTAAATAATAAATATATAAAAGGATTTAATAATTATATAAAAAAATATATTATTATTTAAAAACTTAATACTTAGATATAAATAATAAAAACTAGTCTTAATAATAATATATTTAATACTTATATACTTAGAACCTTCTTATAGTAATTATTTAAAGGGGATATAAAACTATAATATAAAATATAACTAATAAAATAAGAAAAAAGAAATTACTAGTAAGATAAAGATACCTTCTTTAATACTCTTAGAGCTAGATATAGTATTTAGCTAATAAAGGTCTAAGAATAAATAAATAATATAATCTATACCCTAATAAGTCTAACTAAGAAGAATATTATAATTACTTTTTTATATATTAAATTTTAACTATATATAGAAGTATTAAGTAATAATTTAAGCTATTAATACTTTACTTATTTTTATTAGAAGTTATTACTAAAATTATATATTATTTATAAAATACTAATATAAGGAATAAATATATTAGCTTATTTAAATAAGGTTAAGAGATAGTAACTTATTTTTAAAAAAGTACTAAAAATATAAAGTTATAAAGTATAATTATCTTTAGAGTATTATAAGGTATATATAATAAAAGAAAGTAATAATAAATTAAATAAATTAAAAAAAAGAGTTATTTATATATATAATAATAATAGAAGAGGCTAGAACTAATAAGGCTAATACCCCTTCTAGTAATTAGACTTAATATTCTATTATAAAAGGTTATTTTCTTATTACTAGAACTTATAAGATTTATAACTATTCTAACTAGACTAGTATAAGTATAATAAAAGTAACCCTAAGGGCTATTAACTAAACTTATATATATAATAAAAATCCCCTTAAGAGAATAATAAGCTTTTTATTAATACTTATAAAATAAGAAAAAGGCTTAGATAGATAAATATAGAGGTAAAAAAGTAATTCTAATAATAAATATAAAAAAGAACTTATATAAAAAGTAAATTTTATATAATTAACTTAAGTAAAAGTAACCTAGAAGTATAATATAAGGACCTATATACTTAAGGTTATAATTATATCTTAGATAGTAATAAACCTATAAAGTAGGAAATTAAATCTAAAAGGAGTAAAGTAAATTTCTTTAATAAAAGAATACTACTAGAGCTAGAGTAGTCTACTTTTTATAAAGGAAAAGATAGCTCTAATAATAAAAAGTATACTTATATTATAATAGACTAAAATAAGAAAAAAAGTAATACTCTAGTAATTAAAGTAATTACTAAACTAGATATTTCTATTATTTATAAAAAGTATATTATAATATATATAAAGAACTTAATATACTTTATACTAAATAGACTAAGCTTTAAAATCTACTTAAATATAAGTACTTTTAATACTTTAGTTAATAAAGTATAGCTTTTAAAAAATAAAAATACCCTAAAGTTCTATAATAAAATACTAAAGCCTATTAAGGGTATACTATTAAGGTTTAATATTACTAAAGTAACTACTTTTAACTTCTATATAAATATAAAAATCCCTAAAAAAATATTTTAATATATATTATAATAATAACTAATATAATTAAAGGGCTTAGCCTTTAACTACTATTAGGAAATTTAATTTTTTATAATTATAATATTAAAATTAACTTTATATAAGAGAAAGTTACCTTAAAGAGTATATAAAATATAAAACTATAAACTTATATCTTTTAAAAAAAGAAAATAAAGTAGTTCTAATATATAATATATATTAAGGAGAATATAATAATTAAAGTAAAATAATAAGTACTAATAATAATATTATAAAAGGATTTAATAATAATAAAATATATATAAGAATTATTTATTTTTTACTTTATTACTATTTATAAGGTTATTTATAATACTATAATTAATATAAAAACCCCTAAATATATTATAATATATAATTAAGGCTTATAAGACCTCTATATACTTAAGTATACCTTACTAAGCCGCCTAGAGAAATATTTAAGTAATAAATATATTTTTTATATAAGTTATAAGGAAAATACTTATAATATACTAGATTTAGTATACTTTATAATAAAACTAATAATAAAAGACTTAACTAAGAAAATAGTATAATAAGAAAGAAATAACTAGACCCTAGATATCCTTAATATTAATATAGGTACCCTAAACTATAGTATATCTTAATTAGCTAATATCTTATATATTATAAATAAATTTAAGGTATATATTATTAATATTAACCTAATATTTACTAAAGTACTTTATTAGATAATAAATAAATATAATATCTACTATAATAGAGGCCTTATTTTAATAAAGGATAATAAAAAAATATAAATTAACCTAGTTAAAGGATAGTAGAACTAGAAATATAGTATTAGACCTTACCCCCTAGGCGTTAAAGACTATAAGGTACTAGATAAATACTATAATAAGTTAATTATATAAAGAAAATTAGAGCTAATAATAAAACTAATATTAATTATATACCTAGCTTTTATTATTTAATATACTATAAATAGTAAAGAGAAAAAAAGAATTATTATTAACCTCTAACTACTTAATAAAATAATAATACTAAATATTTACTTATTACTAGACTAGGGTAATATTATAAATAATATTTAAGGTAATAGATTTTACTTTATATTTAATAAAAAAAGCTTTTATTTCTAATTTAGTATATACTTATTATATAAAAACTATATAGTTATTATTTCTAAATAAGAACTAGAGGTTTCTAATATTATATTAATAAGATTTTATAATATACTAGTATATATATAATAATTTATAAATAATCTTTTCTAATTATATAGTTACTTTATTTAGGTTTTTATTAATAATATCCTTATCTTATTAAAAATATAAGAAGACTACCTTAAATACCTTAAAATATTTTTATAAATAATAATAAAGAAAAGGCTATATATATCCCCTAAGAAATTATTTATTACCTACTTATTTATTTAATTCCTAGGATTTATTATAAATAAAAATAAAATTACCTAAATAAATAACTACCTTTAAGTATTTATAAAGCTTATAATTCTATTTAACCTTACTAAATTAGAAATATTTATTAGTATAATTAGATTTATTAAAAATAGAATTTTATAGTATATACTATTACTAAAGCCCCTCTAAGCCTATAAAACTAGTCTTCTTAAAGATATAAAGGACTTTAATAATATTATAACTAGCCTCTCTAAACTAGTCTAAAAAAATAAGGTATAGTATATATAGTTTAAGATAAGTAATATTAAGAAAGCTACTTTTCTTAACCTATAATAATACCTCTTTAAGTAATTCTAACTTTATTATTATAACCTAATAAAGTATTTATTTCTTAAATTAAATACTTATAAGAATAGATTTAGCCTATATACTTTCTAGCTTAATAAAGAATAAGATAAAAAAGGTATTCTTAGTAAGGATATATTAATAAAAAAGCTAAAACTATTAATATTTTTATTATAACTAATATTAAAGGTTAAGTAAAGATATAGTTTTATAAAAGCTAAGGTTATAGTTATTAGATAAGTAATTAAAAAGCTTTAGTAAATAATTTAATTTAACTAATATCTTATAAATATAATTATAAATTATATTATAATAAAAGGAATTATAATATATATATTACTTATAATAATAAATTTAAATAAAATAAACCTAAAACTAGTATCTATTACTAACTACTTATCCTAATTTAAGCTTTATATTTTTTATATCTTTAGTATTTTAAATATTATATTAAATACCTTATCTTAATTACTATAATATTAACTACTTTACTATATAATAAACTATAGTATATATAATAAACTTAATACCTTTATATATATATTCTATATATAAGCTATTAAAACTACTTTATACTTAAAATTTTAAAAAGTACTATTAAATAGGTATAAAAGTAAATAAAAATTTAATAAAATACTTAACTTCTTATTTAATTAAATAAAAAATAATAAAGTAATAGCTAAAATAAAATAATTATAAAAATAATAACCTTAACTATTAATTAAATTATAAGAATATATAAAAAATAGACTACTATACTTAATAAACCTATAAGGTAAATAAAAACTAGTTATTTTATATAGCCTTTTTAAAACTATTTTTAGTACTATATATAATAATAAGTACTATTTTAAAATAAGGAAGATACTTTTAGAACTTAGAGCTATATATATATATAAAATAATAAAGGAAATTAATAAGTACCTTACCTTTTACCCTATATATAAAGAGAATTCTATTAATAGGTAGTTATTATTAGGTAAGCTTTAGCCCTTTAATTACCTTCTTACTCCCTTTTATATAATTTTACTAGATTTTATTATAAATTTATTATATATATTATTAAAAGAAATACTATAAGTAAAGGATAATTATAAATATCTTAATATTCTTTACCTAGTATTATACTAGTTCTCTAAATATACCCTCTTAATTATTAGAAATAATAACTATACTATTAAAGACTAGGCCTAGTTACTATTATAAAGACTAATAATATATAACTAGGGCTTACCTTAAAGAATTATAAATAATAAAAACCTAAAGTTTACTTTTATTATATAGACTAAGATTTTTTATATATTAGGTACTAGATTTAATATATTAATAATATATTATACTTAAATAGATAGACTATTAGAATAAAAGAATTAGACTATAGAAGTAGTAATCTAATACTATATAATAACTAACCTAATAGTCTCTTAATTACTAATTCTACTAGCCTTATAATATAACCTAAATAATACCTATTTAGTACTAATTAATTAAAGCTTAAATTAAATAATTTATAGATTTTAGCTTATTTTTACTATTAATATAGTTATAAATATTAATTATATTATTAAAAGATTTAATACTAAAACTTTAAATAAATTATAAAAGATATATATATATAAAGCCTATCTAAGCCTTATAATTAATTTTACCTTTTAAAAACTATATTATAATATAAAATATAATATTCTTAATATCTAAGTAAGAGATAAGGTATACTTATAACTATATTAAGACTATAAACTATCTAAAAATCCTAAATAAAAGTAATTAGCCCTTAGAGCTAGCTTATATAAAGTTATTAAGTAAGTTTATCCTTAAGCCTATAGAATTAACTTTTATAATAATAGTTATATTTACTTTATTATTAATATTATATATCTCTAAAAACCTTACTAAGGGTAAGATCCTTTTAATTAAAAAGAGCTAATATTATTAGTAATTATACTAAATAAAGAAAAGTATTAGGAGTTAGATAGAATTATTACTTATTAATATAAATTTATTAATAAAAAAGAGTATAAGTTCCTAATAAAATAGTATAAATTTACTAATAAGGATAACTCTTAGATTATTAAGAGTATTTTATAAAAAAATATAAATAATATAGTAAATAAGTACTTATTAAAAATACTAAAATTATATAAATATAAGTAGTTATTAAGGTAATAACTATTATATTATATATTAAAACTAGTTAATTAAGTATAAGATAATTATATAAATATAAGGAGTAATAAGAGCTAAGAAAATATAAAAAAATCTTATAAAAAAGAAAAATATTTATTTTTATTAATAAAAATACTAATTAAGATATTATAAGGTATAATAAGTAAAAATATTATTATAAATATATATTTATTAGCCCTTACTACTTATTACTAGTCTCTTAAACTCTTTACTCTTATAATATCTACTAAAATGCCTAATATTAAAAGTAATATTATACTTATAGCTATTACCTAAAAAAACCCTAAAATCTTATTAATTTTATATTATATTTAAATATTAATTATCTATATATAACTACTAGTAACTAATAGTAACTACTAATAGCTAAGATAAAGCTAAGTATTAATAGGAGAGTAAGAGTCTAAATTTAATAAAGGTATTAATATTCTTACTTTTATTATTATAAGACTTAGTATAATTACTAATAAAATTACTATTATATCCTAGTATAAGAAGGATAATAATAATAGTAATATTAGTACTTAGAGCTTAAGAGCTAGATAACTTAAAGCTAAAAAATACCTTAATAAGTATAATATTAATATAAAAGATAATTATAATTAAAACTATTAGGTTATAAGGTATCTCTTTCTATAAGTATAATAGAACTAACTAAACTATAACTAATATTAGTTAAATAAGTATTAAAAACTATTTAAATACTTATAACTAGAAAATATAAGGCTTAAGATAAATTTAATAAATCTTATAATTTTTAGTAATCTTAAGATAAATAAAAATAATATTAAAGTTAAAACTACCTAGTATAAAGAGATAGTAATTAATAAAGATAAAAGGGATAATAAAAATAATAATAAAGAGGACCTTAGTAATAAAGAAAGAAATAGTATTAATACTAATAATAATAAAGAGTTAAATAATAATAATAAAAATAAAAATAATCTAGCTAATAATAGTTCTAATAATAATTCTAATAACTTAGATAATAAAACTAATAAGGAATTATAAAATAATAATAAAAATAGCTTATTAAATATTCTAAATAATAATAAATACCTAGCTAAGAGTAATAAGATAGTTATATTAAAGAAGACTAGTTATAAAAATTATATTACTTTTAATAAAAAAGACTTAGTTTTTAATAATACCTATACTAAAAGATACCCCTCTACTCTAGATTAGTATTACCTACTAATAAATACTAATAGTATAGAATATAAATTAACCTTTCTAAAGCCTATAATTAACTATATAAAACTATACCTTAATAACTTCTTTAATAAGAAGATAAAACTATAAAGTAAAGTAAAAGTTATATATAATACTAGTTAGTAGTTCTTTATAACTAGATTTAATATATTTAGGGAAATTACTAATTAGAATTACCTATTTATAGGCTTATTTTATTAGGTCTAGACTAAAATTATTAAATTCTTTAATAAAAAGGTAAATAAGAAGGGTAAAAAGATAAAAAACTTAGAAGGTATTATAGTAAATAACTATATATACTATATTAAAACTAGTATTAGTAAAGCTACTATTATATACCTTAATAGTAAATATTACTTTACTAATAATAATATAATATATTAAATAAAGTATTTACTTATAAAAGTAAAGATTCTAATATTAGGATTTATAAGCTTATTTTATAATATAATACTAAAAATTACTAGTATACTTTTAATAATTAGCTAAGTAGATTTAATATAAATTATAAATAATAACTTAACTACCTAATAGTAACTAGTATAGAGAAGTATACTAGTAAATATAATAAGTTAGGAGGTAAAACTAAAAAAACTTAATAATAATATATTAGAGTTATAAGAGTTTATTAATATTATTAATAACTAGACTAATAAAACTAATAAGGAAATAAATAAACTTAATATAGTCTTTAAAAAAATATATAATACTTTAAAGATAAAAGATAATAAAATTAAGGCCTTATAAGCTATAATTAATAATATAACTAAGAAAATTAAAACCCTTAATAAAACTATAAAAACTATTAAAAATAAGGTTAAGAATATTAGTAAAAAGGTTAATAATTTTATTAGTTCTTAAGCTAATAAAGATAAGTGCCTAGCTAGTAATAATATAAATAATAATACTTCTCTAAGGGCTATAAAGAAAGTAAGATTTAATACTTAAAATAATAATAATAGTACTAAATCCTCTAATAAGGGTAAAAAGGGCACTAACTTTACTAAAAAGGGTAAGGTAATAATAATAAGCCTAAAAAGTAAAGTATCTAAAAAAGATATATAAAGAAGTTCCCTTAACTAAAATAAAGTAAGTACTATAATTATAGCTAAAAAGAGCCTTAGAAATATTAAGAATATAAAAAGAACTATTACTTTTAGCTAAGCCTTAATTATATAAATAAATCCCTTTATTAAATATAAGAAATAAAAGGGTTAGATTTAATACCTTAAGGACTAAAATAAACCTTAGAACTTATAATTTTATAATAATTTCTTATATTAATAATTTACTTTTAACTTAACCTCTCTTATAACTATAACTCCTTTAAAGTTAAGAGGCTATATAAAACTTATTATTATTATTTTTAATTTAATTAACTTACTTATAAAATATTTCTTTTTATTTTTAATACTTAATAAGCTATTTTTAATAAAACTTTTTTATTTATTTTTTATTTTATTTATTAATTTAGAGATTAGTTTAATATTATAAATTAAAATATTTAGATTAGATTTTATAATAATAAGAATATTACTTTCTTTTCTTTAATTTAAAGGTACTTATTATATTATTACTAGTATAACTATTATTACTTTTATTAATAGGTATATACTATATATATAACTATAAAAGTTACCTATAGATTTAGATAGTTAAGGAGAATTAATTAATATATTATTATTATTTATAACCTTACTAGTTATAGTATATATAGCCTAGTAATCCTATTAACTATTAATATAATCTTAAATAAAGAGCTTATTAATACTAATAAGCTATTAGTCTATACTATCTTATTAGATATTAGATCTAGATAACTAATAGGTCTAATACTTTACTTATTATACCTTTAATAAAGATACCTTAATTCTATATAATTATTATATAATAAATATTAATTAGTTTATTAATAACTAACTTTAGGTAATTTTTTTAGTATTAAATTTAATAAGAGTTTTAAATATTAATAAAGGTATTAAACTTATTTTTTAAAATTAAAGTATATATTATATATAATATAACTTAGTCTATAAGATTATTTTTAATAAAAAAAGCTATTTTAAAAAGCTTATAAAAAAATAAATCTATTAGTTAAAAGTACTATTTTAAAACTATAATTATTATAACTTAATATAAATATTTAATATACTTTTATTATATATATAATATAATTTAATATAATTACCTTAATAATATTTATAAGAATTCCTATTTATATTTATATACTAGAGCTTTACTAATACTATCTTAATAAGAAGTACTTATATTATTACCTAAAGAGGTATTTCTTACTTATAATTTAATCTTATAAAATATACTTATATACTAAGGTATTTAATAGTTTATAAATACTACTTAAGGGTTAATAGTATTATAGTTATTAAGTAGCTAATAAAGAACTAAATAATAGCTTAAGAGTATATATTAATATAAGTATATATTTAGTACTTAAATTAAGATAATTTCTTATATTTATTAAGGTATTATAAAAAATTTAGTCTTAATACTAAGAAATTATAATAATAATAAGTATTTTTAACCTATTAATAATTAACTTCCTCTAAAAAGGCTTTTTAATAATAGTTATAAAGTTAATTCTTTAATACTAAGATATACCCTTTTATTTATATATAATTATATAAATAACCGTATTTAAAATTAAATACTAATAAGGTCTTTTAAAGGTTTTTATAAATAAACTTAATTACTTAATTAAAAGCTTCTTTTTACTTATTAAAATCTATATATTACCTTTTTAAATTAATATTAAGCTATAAGTATTATATAGTTCTCTTAGAGATATTAATTTAATTATAAATTAAAAGATCTTAAGTAATAGATTTATTATTATACTTATATATATAAAAATATAATTAAATTTATTTAAATAGCTATTTATACTTATTATCTTTTAAGAGGCCTTATTATATAACCTTTTATTATAAGGTATAATAATTAACCTTTAGCTATTAGTAAGTTATAAGTAATAAATTTAATTTCTCTAATACCTTATAAAATAAGATATAAATATAATAAAGGGAGATAATATCTTTATAAAGGCTTTTAAAAATAATATTTAGGCTTAGCTTTTAGTATTAAATTTATTACTAAAAGATATAAATATTAATTAACTAGCCTCTTTTATTATAAAAATATAATTAAATAAAGTTATATATTTTAGTAATAAGTATCCTTTTTTAGAACTTTACTAAAATAAATTTATATATAGGCTTTAGGTTAATAATTAGTTAAATTATAATAATAATATAAGAATTCCTTTACCTTTAATAAAACTAGTATATATATTAGCTTTTATTAAATATAAAGAGATTAGGTATAATTATAAAAAAGAATTAAGTATATAGAGGAATTAAGTATAATTATAAAGAGGAATTAGGTATTATTATAAAGAGGAGTTAGGTATTATAAGTAACTTCTTTACTATCTTAGTAATTTATAGTATTAATTAATTATAATAGTACTTAGAAATACTAAGAATATATATTATAAATAACTTCTTTATTACTTTATTAATTTATAATATTAATTAATTATAATAGTACTTAGAAATACTAAGAATATATATTATAAGTAACTTCTTTACTACTTTAGTAATTTATAATATTAATTAATTATAATAGTACTTAAAAATACTAAGAATATATATTATAAAATAGCTCTTTATATAATAAAATAACTTATTTATTTAGTACTTAAGAATATTTTTAAAAGAAGAGCTATATAATAAAGTAAGAAATATATATATCTTTTTTACTTTATTATATTATATACTTAGCTTAACTTATAAGTTTAGACTTAAGTATAATTAGCCTATTAAATTTATTATTATCTAATATAATTATTACTAAGGGAGAAAATAGCTAAAATATATAAAGTATCTACTACTACCTATAAGACTATTAGACTAGTTTATAATACTAATAAAAGTATAGTCCCTTTAAGGGTATAGTATATATATAAAGTATTTATTAACTCCTAATTAAGAGGTTTACTAAGTTAAAAAAGTATAATATTAAATAAGGGCTTAAATAATTAATAGTATTACTACTTACTAAGTTATTAAAGGTTTTATATTAAGTAAAAATATTATTAAAGACTAAAGAAAACTATATAAGGCTCTTAATTATAAGGTAAATAATAAAAATTAGATATAAAAAGGGTAAAAAAGTTATTTTTAAAAACTATAAAAGAATATTATCTTTTTATACTATTTTTTATAAATAAACCCTAAAAGTAATTAAATCTAACTAATATAATTCTCTTTATATAATAAAAAAAAATAAATAGCTATAGAATAGTAATAAGACTTATATAAAGAACTCCCTTATCTTTCTTAACTTAAAATAAATATTTAAATACCTAATAATAAAAATAAAATAAAACCTTTCTCCTTAAATCTATACTTTAATTAATCTACTCCTCTATAGCCTTTAGTAGTGTCTTTAGATTAATCTTACTTTATATTTATACTTAGATCCTCCTTTCCTTCTATAGCCTCCTCCTTAGTAACTTAGCCCTTAATAATAGTTATCTTAATAGTAGCTAGTATAGTAGTAGTAGCCTTCTTAATAGTAGCTTATAACTCTTTAGCTTTCTTAAGCTTCTTAGTATACTTAATTAACTATTCCTTAATAATCTATAAGGCCTTTTCTTTATTAGTAGCTTTAGAGTTAGCTTAAGCTTTTAGTTATAATATATAAGTCTTAACTAAAGTTAGGTATATAGTTTAGTATATAATAATAGTCTTATAGACTTAGGTCTATATACTAATAATAATTAGTCTATTTAGGATAAAGGGGATTAGGGATCCCTTTAAGGTAGTTATATATAAAGCCTTTATTAGTTATACTTATACTATATCTCCTTCTAGTAGCTAGATAGTCTTAATAAGTATAATCTTTAATAAGCCTATCTTCTTTTTACTTAGTTAAAGTACTAGAATATATTTAATATAAAGTAAAGTTTATTTTCCCTAGTTCTAAAGCTAGTATATATATTAGGGGTATAATAAAAAGTTATTAATACTAAGGCTTAGGTTAAATATATTATTAGCTAGCTTTAGGTTATTTATATATATAAGCTATTTATAAATTAACTTATCTTAATCTTTAATAATACTTAGAGCTTAATTATTTTTATTAGTATCTTAGCCTATAACTATAGTATTTTTAATTACCTCTTTAAGCTCTTTTAGGATTAGTAACCCTTATATAATCTAAGTATTTCTTAGCTTATAAATAGCCTAATCTTTTATAATAAAGGCCTATTAGGAGGTTATAGAATATTAGGAGACTTAAGATATTATTAATAAAGTAAATTCTTAAGTAACTAAGAAAAGTTATTAATAAGTATTTAGTATCCTAGTAGCTATAGACTCTTTACTTAGTAGCTACTTTAGCTTTTAATCTAAAGGTCCTATTTTCCTTAATTAGGCTAAAAGGCTTTTAGGGGTACTAGGGTTTAAAAGATTTACTAGCTTAAAACCTTATCTACTTTAGCTAGTACTTTATACTATTATTAAACCTTATATAAGATTTAGTCTTTATATTTAGTTATTAAAACTTCTTAATTTATACTTTAAAGATATAGACCTTTTCTTTTATAACTAGTTCTAACTTAAAAGACCTTTTATATTACTAAGTCTTTCCTTTAGAGGTATCTAAGGGTTAAAGAACTATATATATTTACTTATACTTATAATATTAGAGAATAGAATATTCTCTATTCCTTTAAGATAGGTAAATATAAACTCTTAAAAGCCTCTAATAAACCTTAGATTTAATAGAGGATAGTACTATTCTTCTTAATTATTTATAAAAAATATACTAATCTAGTCCCCTAAGAGTTTCTTATTTATTTTATATAAAATTAAACTACTAAATATAGACTACTTAGTTAGCTTTAACTTATAAAGCTTATTTAGGCTATTACTAATAAGTCTAAATTAGTAGATTTATAAGAGTAGCTTCTTAATTCTTAGCTTATTAGTTAGTATATAGTATAAAATATTTACCTAGAAATTCTTATTTAAGACTTAAGTTAAGTATAGTCTATCCTAGTCTATTTATTATAGCTTAGAAAGGTCTAGATTATAAGGCCCTTATATAATAATTAACTTAAGGCTATTTATAAGTAGGCTAATTAACTTATTTAACTACTTCTTCCCCTATATCTTACTTATTAGCTCTAATAGGGTATTACTAGTATAGCCTTATAATAGTAGTATAATATTATAGATTCTTAAATAGTTATAAGATTACTTATTCCCTTAATTACTAATATTAAGGGTAAATATAAAGAAACTATAAAGGAGTTATATATTAATAAGCTATTAATAAAATATTAAGGCTATTACTTTTACCCTTATATATCTTTTATTTAAAATAAAGTTAAAGATTTATAAAACTCTTAATCTTTTATTAAATACTATAATAACCTAATACTTTCCTTTATAAAGGCTCTAGTAAGTTATAAAGTTAGCTAGGCTAATCTAGAACCTATAGCCTAGTAGACTTTACTTATAATATTAGCTATTCTTAATTAAGTCTTTAAAAGGTAATACTCCTTTTATAAACTCCTAATTAAGTTTTATTCTATCTTTAAGTATATTAAGCTTATATATAAATAATTAAGGATAGTCTCTAATTAGAAATTTAATAAAAATAATTATAATAATTTCTTTTAGTCTTTAAATAATAATCTTAAATATAGTTAAAAGTAAAGTGTTTTTAGCTTATTTATATTTTAAGAGTATATTATAAAGCTTAAAGTATAATATAAGATACTTTTTTTAAGATCCCTCTTTAATTATAAAGTAGTTTAATATATAATAAAAGCTTTTCTTAATATCTTAAAGGAGAGGATCTTCTTAATTAAAGGGTAAAATAGGTTTTTTTTTTAACTAAGTAGTCTTTAAGTAAAAGATTAATAAATAGTATAAATAAGATTTAATAATAAGTAAATTAACTTACTCTCTTTCTTTAAGAAAGTAATATAGGTAATTACTATCTTTTTTTTTAACCTTAAAGTAAAATACTATAATTATTTTTAATAGAAAATAAAAATAAAAAAGAAAATAATAATAAAGATACTTATATAATAAAATAAAGAATTAGAAATTAAGTAAATACTTCTTAATATATAGGGGAGAAAGAAAATAGGTATAATAAAGTAATAGACTATAAATTAGGCTATAAAATATAAAGAAAAAAATAAAATAAAGTATAATAAAATAAATTTCTTATTTAACTAATAAAAATAAAAAGGTTTTAAGGGTATTAAGGTAATAATAGGTTTAAAAAAAATAACCTTTAGGGCTAAGATTAGGAGTTTTAGATAGTAGAGGTAGAGTATAAAGAGCTTTAAAGAGATATAAGAGAGAAAGAAGAGGGAAGAGGGAGAGATAAAGAATATAGTTTATATAAATAGTATAATTACTAGCTAATTTAGTAAATTAGGTATATAAGACTACTAGTCTATACTAGCTAATAGCTTTATTATAATAAATATATATAAAACTATAATATATTTATTATAGCTTAAATAGCTAATATACTCCTTCTCTTATATCTTCTCTTTTTTAATAATTTCCTCCTCTTCTTCTTCTTTTTTTCTTTTTATCCTCTTAATTAGCTTACTTAAGTAAGTCTCCTTATATCTTTAATTACCTTAATATCTCCTTACTTAATTATCTCCTAGGTCTTATAATTAACTTTAAGGCTCTTAAAATACTAAATTAAAAGCTTCTTAATATTTATACTCTCTTTAATATTATACCTAATATAATAAACTTCTATTAATATTATTACTTATAGTAAATAGCTAATAGTAATTATTATATTAATAAGCTTTAAGTCCTTTATATAAGTACTTTATAACTCTTAATCTCTTATATAGTTAATAATCTAAGCTATACTTAACCTTATTCTCTTTATTATTAGAGATAAAGGTTATAATATATATAAGACTTTACTTTATCTTAAGCTTACTTTTTACTTAACTATACTAAAAGACTAGGTATTAATAATATAGTTTTAAAAGTAATTTTATTTTTTTAATTAAGTATTTTAGAAGATAATTACTAAATATACTTTTCTTTCTAAGGTATAAAATATATATTTTTTTACTAAAACTAGGACCTTCTTAGGCCTTATCTTTAGAATAGTGTTTAATTATATTAATAAGTAAAAGGCACTCTTAATTTAAATATATAACTATTAAAACCCTTAATTTTACTCTTATTACTTAACTACCTTTATATTAAATATTATCTTAAGGTACTCTTATATTTTATACCTTTTTTAAGATTATATTTTTATTCTAGGTATTCTTAGTAGATCTTATAGAAACTATATCTAATAAACTATTAGTTATTAGTATAACTAATAACTTTATCTTAAATACTAAAAGCCTTTAAAGGGTTAAGAAGATAGTAAATATAGCTTATATAGAGATTAGGTTATTAGTATCTAGCTAATTCCTCTTTAACCTACTTAGCTAGACTAATAATCTACTCCCTAAATTTATTACTAGTTATTCTTAAAGACTATAGGTAAGCTAAGAATTATTAAGTAGTAATAGAAGCTTTTTCTTAATAGGCTAAGTATAGACTCTTATAAATAGAAAAATAAAAAATAAAATATAAAGAACTAACTATATTATTTATAATTAGGGCTTTTTATTATATACTTCTTTTTAATAATAATAATTAATACTTTTAGTTTTATTTTTTTATTTTATTATTATCCTTTTTATAAGTTTTTTTATAAAAACTAGAAACTTATAATTTAGATTATAGTTTTATATTATTTAATATCCTTATCTTATATTATAAGTATATTTATAATAAGTCCTCCCCTCTTAAAGCTAGCTCCTTATAACTCTTCTTATAGCCTTCTATATTATAAATTATAATATTATAATTTATTATTTTATAATTTATTTAGATTAAAAGCTCCCTTATTATCCTCTAAGATATACTTATTACTCTTATTATTACTTTTAAAGTTATCCTCTAAGGGATTAGTCTAGTTATTATTTTCTTTATAAAACTATTACTTTACTTTATTTTTCTAAAATACCTTTAGCTAATTAGTAATATATATTTTAAGTAGGTTAATTTTATTTAGGGTTATAAGATAATATACTTTTATCTTATTATTATATCTTATTACCTTATAAGGACCTTACTAATATAATTTTACTTTTATATCTTAAGATAAGTTATTATTTTAGACTATATTATATACTAAGACTAGTATACTTATTAGTATTAGGCTTTTTTATAATTAGAATTTATTTTATTAGTTTATTTAGGCTACTAATTACTTTTAGAAATTAAGGACTTTTTAATATATAGTCTTAATATCTTTATAGTACTTTAAGAGAACCCTTACCCTAGCTTTAAATAAAGAGTATTAGTCTTATATATTATCTTAACTTATTAACCTCTAGGTTAAGACTACTAATTCTATTAGTAAGATTAGGTACTAACTAAATAGTAGTTAGTAAGGGGATCTTCTATATAATATTTATATTAATATCTAGTCTATAAGTAAAACTATATTTAATAAGTATTACTAGGCTATTATACTAGGCCTAATTATCTTTATTATAATAAATATTATATTATAATACCTTACTTTTATTATTTTATTTACTTTTAGATTATATTTTAAGATTATTATATACTTATAACCTTAGTTATATAATATAATTAAAAACTCTCCTTTAAACTCTAATCTACTATTAATAATAACTTTTATAAATATACTATACTTACCTAGTAATTTCTTAATAAATCTAAATATAATAGCTAAATTATAACTTTTAATAAGTATTACTTTTACTTAGCTAGTAAGATTATACCTAGCCTCTATAAGAAACTTATATCCTTAATTATTAGATATATATTATAAATTAAAGTATATTTTCTTTATAGGTCTTATAAGCTCTATATACTAAGTAGTCTCCCTTTTATATATAGTAGCCTATTTTTAATAAGATTTATATACTTAAATAATAGCTTATATATCCTTATTTATTTTTAGTTAAAAGTATTAAACTTTAATTTATTTACTTATAATCTAAGATCCTTTATATTTAAAAGAACTATAGGCCTCTTTAATTATTATCTTTTTAATATTTAAATTATTAACTAGTAAGAGTAGTTTAGGCCTCTTTAGAACTTTTTAATATAGGCTTCTTTTATAAAAAAGATATTAATTTATATTATTCTTAAACTTATACCTCTAATTAAGAGGTATCCTTTTTAAATACTAAGCTATTATTAAAAATATTATTATTAATTAACTTTTATTATTATATCCTAATCTAAAAAGTAAGGTATTATTATATATAGAATTTAATACTAGGTTAATAAACTCCTCTAGATTCCCTTTATACTTTACTTTTAGAAGGTTAAATAATTTTATTAATTTTTAAGATAATATATTTACTATTAAATTCTTTTTACTAGGTATATATAAAACTATAAAGTTAAATAATTAGATATAGCTTAATTACTTTATAATTAGTACTTTTATAATATTATTTATTTTACTATTAATTTATTATTTTAAAACTAATATATTTATTTTTAGGATAAAACTAATACTATAAATATAATTATATAGTTATTAGAATATATATAATAATCCTTTAGCTTTATATTTTATCTAATTATATTTTACCTTTATAGTAATTTAGATATTATTCTTAAACTATATAAGTATTCTCCTTCCTTTAATTATTTATATTAATACTACCCTTTATCTAAATAATAAAATATCTATTTAGAGAATAATTACTCTTATACTTTATTTATAGTTTAAGGTAATTAAGATTAGGGCTATAATAAGCCTCCTTTTTAGCTTTTCTATTACCTCTTCTTATAATCCTCTTTACTTAAAACCTATATCTTTCTTTAAGAGCTATATTAAGGGTTTAGTAATACCTAAATAGCCCTTAATTATAGGTTTATAACTAGCTATTATACCTAAAAAGCTATATACTTTCTTAATATTATAATACTTTTTTTATTCTTAAATCTTTAAGACCTTATACTTTATAAGGCTATAGCTAAAAGTACTATAAAAGAACCTTATAATTATTACTCTTTTTTAATACTAATAGCTTTTCTTATTAGAAATTATATAATTTACTAATTTAATATTTATTTAGACCTTATTAAGATTTTAAATATACTTTACTATATAATATCTAATTCTTAAAAATACCTTTTTATTATTATATATACTATTAGAGCCTTATATAATAATATTATTTAAGTAAAAATAGTAGATCTTTAGTATAAGTTCTATTAGTATTTATATTATTATATATATAAACTATATAACTAAGTTAGTAACTCCTTAAAAAAGTATATATATTCTTAATAGGCTAATAGGACTAGGGAAAGTTATTAAATCTTAACTTCTAAAGGCTAAAAGCACCTAATTATAGCTAAAAAAGAAGTCTAGTAATAATAAGATCTTATATATTATAAAGTCTTTAATAATCTCTTTATAAATTAGAAAAATATTTATATTTTAAATTAATATTATATTAATATATATTACTAAGTTAATTAGTTATAATCCTCTATTTAGCTTAATAACTAAGAATATTAAATTCTTATAAGGGCTATAGCTTTCTTTTAAGATACTAACTTCTAGTCTTATCTTAAGTAACTAAATAAACTTTAATAAAATTCCCTTTAAGATTAAGATTAATTTTACTTACTAAGGCTTATAATTAATAACTTTTAATTCTTATAAAGGTATTATATTAGGATTAAGTTACTTACTTTCTTTAAAAGTCTAGGCTAATATAGCTTCTTTATTATAGAGTATTATAAGGAATATCTCTTATTTATTTTTTATTAAATTACTAATCTATTCCTCTATACTTTATAGCCTTTCCTTATATATTTAAAAGCCTTTTTTAATCTTTAAGAATTTACTTATTAAAAAGTTAGTATATTTATATATAGCTTTTACTTCTTTTTTTACTTCTTTTTACTTCTTTTTCTTTTACTTTAGATTACTTTCTAGTATAAAGTTATTAAATATATTTAGTAATTCTACCTTTACCCCTTTTTTTTTATAAAAAGTAAAGACTTTAATCTTATCTTTTAGTTACTCTTATACATTTATAGTTATATTTTCTTTTTTTATTATAACTTCTTCTCTTATAATAATCTAATATAAGGTCTTCTTAACTTTTACCTTATTATCCTTTCTTAATTTAAAAATTATATCCCTTTCCTTAAATTCTCTTTTTAATATATCCTCTCTTTATATAAACTCCTAATTAATAATTATAGTTTATATTTATAGTAACTATTATCTAGACTTAAGTAATTTACTAGTAGCTTTTTAGGCTATTAGTCTTATTATAAGGATTATTACTTTAATATTACTAAACTATACTTATAACTCTATACTCTCCTAATCTTTAAGATACTTAAATATAACTTAAGTAGATTTAATAAAAAGTATTTTTAGAATAAAGTTTATTAATACTAGTTTATTAGTTATATAAATTCTTTATTAAATAAAAGTATTCTTAAGGTATAATTTTAAGAGTATAGATCTAATTATAATTACTTATTTATTAGAATAAGATATAAATATAACTTATTAAGGTTTTATAATAACCTTATATTTAGTAATTAGTTCTTAGCTTATAATATTCTCTTTTATATTAGAATTTATAAGTGCCTTTATTAGCTAATACTTAAGGGTATTTACTTTAATATAAATAAAAAGTAAAGATTATTAAGTAATTATAATATATCTAGTATTAAAGATATAGTATATATATATAGTTTCTTACTTATCCTCCTAATTAATAATCCTTTTATTATATAAGCTAGTAATTAGAGATCTTACTCTTATAAAGATAATTTTTATACTTATTAGGCCTCTTACTTTATTTATAATTATTAGATACTCCCCCCTTTTTATTAAGGTAGATTACTTATATTCTTACTCTTAAATAATATACTCTTTAATTAGGACTATACTAATATTTATTATTAATATAGTATTATAGAAGGTATAGTTAATAGCCTCTTACTTTCTAATATATAAATTAATAGTAGCTAGTCCCTTCTTAGCCTTTAAGCTTATAGGTACTATTAGAATTACTTTTATTCTCTAGATCCCTTCTATTATATCTAAAACCCTTTAAGTAAGTAAATATCTAATTTCTAGGTTATATTATATAACTTCTTTAGCTATTATACTTATTTTCTTTAATATAATATTATTTATAACTTATTATTATAGATTACTAATATTAAATTTAACCCTAGTCTTTAAATTTTTATCTATACTAGGAGAAGAGCTTACTTCTTATATAACTATAAATCTAAGGTTCTAGGGCTTAGTAAGTAAGTTATCCTTCTCTAATAAGTTATTAGATACCCTAGATCTCTTCTTAGAATATAGTTTAATATTTACTATATTAGTAATTAAGGGTTCTAGTTAGTTAATATTATTAAGATAGATAATATTAGCTCTAAAACTACTAGGCTTAGCCTTAGGTACTAGTATTTTCTAACTCTCTAGTAGGCGTTATTAGGTAAAATCTATTTTCTTTTATTCTTAAGGTCTAAGGACTAGTTCTAGCTTAGACCCTCTATATAAGGTTATTACTTATTTTATAAACTTAAATCTTAGTACTTTTAAGGCCTATAGGATAATAAGCTTTTAAATAGCTTATTTACTTTAGAATTAGTATAATAACTAAAATAGAATAAGGTACTTATTCCTTAATCTAAAGGAGAGTATATATATAGTTAAGTTATAAGAGTAAAAGTATACTAAGGTATTTATATTTATAAAGTTATAGGTATTAAGAAAGTGTCCTTATCTAAAGTAATACTAGTAAACTTACTTTTTATTAGTCTTTATTATATTAATATAGACTTCTTATTTTTTAGTATCTTAGTTCTTATTTATCTTTATACTATTAATTATTATTAAAGCCTTATCTTTATCCTTAAGTATTTAATTATTTTATTAAATAAGAGTCTTTTAGTTATTATTCTAGTTCTTAGAGATATAGATTATTAGACCTTTTATCCTTTTTAAGAGCTTATATTATTTAACTAGGTTAATAATAGGCTTAATATCTTACCTAAAGATAAGCTATATATCTTTAACCTTCTTTAAAGGCTCTCCCTTTACCCTTACTAGAACCTTCTAATTAGTAGTTTTCTTATATCTTTTATTCTATATAAATTAAATTTAGTCCCTAATAAAGTAGAAGATTTACTAGTATATATCCTTATATATTAGTTTACTAAAATAGGTAATATTAATATTATATTATTCTATTATATTATAATAGATAGTAAATAGTATTACTAACTATAAGTATTTTAACTATTTACTAAATATAAGAAGTCTCTTATTTAGTAATTTATAAAGGTACTTATACTTAATAAGCTATTTACTAATAATATAATAATTATTAGTAAATAGTTATTTATTATATCTTAATAGTCTAATCTAAAAACTATATTACTCTTTAGTATTATACTTAAAGTAGTACTTTACTAAATATTTCTTAGCCTCCTTTTAATTATATTAAAATATAATTAACTTAACCTTTTTTATTAAGTAAAATAAAGTTATATTTATTAACTTATTAAGTTAGTATATATTTAAAATCCCTTTTATATTTATTTATTTATTAAACTTTCTTAAGAACTTTATAGTATTATCTTTATTAAATTTCTCCTTAAAGATAGTCTTTAGCTAAAGTTAAGTATAAATTAAGGTTATTAAGAGATCCTTATTATTAGCTAATTTAAGGAAGTTAGAGTTAAGATTAGTAAAGTCCTTATCTTTAACCTTTCTTATTACTCTTTTTTTATAATATATTCTTTTACCTTCTTTTTTTTTATTAGAGTCCTCCTCTTCTCTCTTTTCTCTTAATTATTAATTCCTATATCCTTAAGACCTTAGTCTTTAATTATATTAATTAAGTTATTATTAAGAGTAGTTAGGTCTTTTATTATAATAAAAGACTCTCTTTTATAACTTTTTAGTACTTTTATACTATTAAATAATATAAATAATATTATAATTAGAAGTTTTAAGGTATAAAATAGTTAAAATAATATAAAGTAAAAGTAATATCTCTTTAAAAGATTAAATAGCTTTTAATTAGTTTATTATTTATTAAAGAAAGAAGGGGGTTTATTTATTATAAATATTATAATATCTCCTTTTTTTTTATATTAGTTACTAGGTTTATAATCTTTTTACTTTTAATTATTTTTATTAAGCTTTATCTTAATCCTTATCTTTATTTATTCTTAATATTCTTCTCTAACTAAGGTATTTTTATAGACTATTTACCTAGTATTTTAATACTATAAAGTAATATAGTTATTATTTAAATTAAGAATATTTAAATACCTTAGAAGAGTTTTTTAAAAAGCCTAAGCTAAGAGTAGTTTATTTCCTAGATAGTATAATAATTTAGGATACTTTATATTTAGCTTTTAAAGTCTAAGCCTTTTTTAGCCTATTAATCTTATATTCTTTAGCTTTTTTATCTTTCTTTAGTTAAAAATACCTTAATCCTTATCCTAATTCCTTACTTACTTAACCTATACCTTATTTCCTTAAATAAGAACTCTATCTATAGGCTATTTACCTAGTACTCTTATATTATAAGATAATTTAACTATAATCTTAATTATAATATTTTAATTATATTAATAATATCTTACTTAATTAGATTAAAAGTAAGTCTTTTATAGTTAATATTATAATTATATAATCCTTTACTTTTTTTTATAATAAGCTAAACTCCTTTTTATAAATACTAATCTTATAATTACTAGTCTTAGTATTTTCTTAATAAAAGACTACTTTAATCCTTATTTATCTTTATAATATTCTATTTATAATTCTTCTCTTAATCTTAAATATAATTATAAGTTATTTACTTATTATTTTTTTATTTATATCTTAATTTAATAATAAAACCTTCTTATAATTATAAAGCCTAATAGCTATTATAACTTAAAATAAATTATCTTTAAATCTTTATATATTATTAAGCTTATTAGCTTCCTTAATAGCTTTTTTTCTAAGCTCTTATTATAATAGCTCTTTAGTATTCTTAACTAATAATTAAGGGTATTTTAACTATTAATTAAGGTTTCTCCTTATTATAATCTTTATTATAATTATTACTAAAAAAGAAAATAGCTAAAATATATAAAGTATTTATTATTATTTATAAGATTATTAGACTAATTTATAATACTAATAGAAGTATAATCTTTTTAAGGGTATAGTATATATATAAAGTATTTATTAACTCTTAATTAAGAGGTTTATAAAGTTAAAAAAGTATAATATTAAATAAGGGCTTAAATAATTAGTAGTATTACTATTTACTAAGTTATTAAAGGTTTTATATTAAGTAAAGATATTATTAGAGACTAAGGAAAACTATATAGGGCTCTTAATTATAAGGTAAATAATAGAAATTAAATATAAAAAGGGTAAAAAAGTTATTTTTAAAAACTATAGAAGGATATTATCCTTTTATACTATTCCTTATAGGCAAACCCTAGAGGTAGTCGAATCCGACTAATATACTAATCTATTCTCTTAAGGAAACTTCTAAGGTACTTAATTTATAATATAACTATATATTCTTACTAGGCTTAACTATATTATAATATTTAAGAAATAATATTAGATAAAAGTTATTAGATATATATATTAAATAATTATAAGTACTAAAGGGGGGACTAAGGAACTTTTTTTTTTTTACCTTATATTTAAATAAAAGGATTAAAAAGTAAGATTATTATTAAAGTTAATTTAATATATAATAGTATAATATATATAATTTAAGAGGTATTTAAAAAAATATATATATTATATAAGCTAATTAATTACCTCTTCTATTAAATTTATATATAATAAAGATAAGGGTTTAATTCTTCTTAAAATATATATATTTTTTAAGCTTTTTAATAATTAAAGCTATAATTTTATATTAATATATTAATTAATACTATAATATAATAATAAGTATAATAAACTTAAGCTATAAAAATAAATAAAATAAACTTTTTATATAATAACTTTTAATATATATAATAACTTATATATATTAGAGGGTATTTTTTTTAAGTAATTCTTTATTTAATTCTTATTTAAATCTTTTTTTTTTACTAAAGTACTAAAAATAAAATATCTTTAAATACTAATTCCTTTATATATATATCTTTTTATTAGTTATTAAATATACTAAAATATAATTTAATTAATTCTTTATTTACTAATATATAAAAGTCTTTATTTATAACTTTATTTATTAAAAAATAAGTATTTAAAAATACTATATCTTTAATATTTTATACTAATACCTATATAAGTACTATAAGTAAGTAAAGCCTAATATATATTTAATATTATAAAGTACTATAAGGTATTAAAAATATAATATCTTTAAATACTTATTTTTTAATAAGTATACCTCTTTATTAGTTATAAAATATACTAAAATAAAGCTTAATTATTTCTAAATTAGTATATATAAATAACTATTTAATTATATTTATAATTATAAAGAAATAGGTATTAATAGATATTATATTTTTAGTGTATTATAGTATAATGTGGAGTGAATTACGAATTTACGAATTTAAGTGTGTAAGTGCTAAAACGCAATAATACAAAAGCTGGTATCAATGGTGCACCGTAGAGATGCTCGGGGGAATACCGACAGAGACCTACGTTAGCGGCATTTCTCCGTCTTTGCCGGACACTTTCCCGTCACAGGGAGCTCAGTACTTTCCGTCGATCCATCGTCGGCTCTCTCATCATTAATGACGGCTGCAGTATGCCTGCGGACCAGAGCACACCTCGAAGGCGGATCGACTCCGAGCGGCGACAAGCGCGGGGTAAGCTTGCGTGTCTGCGTTGCCAGCGGCGAAAAATTCGTGTAAGAACGGCACGGGGACCACGCAACAGGGCCTGCTAACTTTGCAGTGCGACGGTGACTTGCCGACTTGCAAAAACTGCAGGAATGCCGGCGCTGCATGCACAGATGGTCTCAGCACGCGTCTGAAAGATTTGCCCCGGGCGTGAGTGAAAGAGACACCGGAGCAGGCGACTGCTAACAGTCATAGTGAAATCTCTGGCCTCAAGTCCCGTATAGCATGGCTGGAGTCGATTGTGCGACAGCGATGTCCTGACGTGAATCTGGAAAATGGACAGCCGCAGCACGACATTGACCCGGCCATGCTGGACATGTCTACGCTGGAGCCCGACAACGGCATCAATACAAATGTTGCCGACGCTCCCCATATCATTACAGGACCTGATATATCTAGCCAGCCGCCTAGGCCAGCCCTGGAACAAGTATTGGGTGGGAACAGCGCGTCTGCTCATGAAATTGGCATGCTGTCGCTTGGTGCCAGCCAAGACTCGCGCTACATCGGCCCATCAAGTGGTTACTTTCTGGCCCGAGTTATGCTAAGCAAAAGTCGTGATCCTGTCAGCGGCACCGACGCGCAAAACATTTATACCGATATACCAGGGGAGCTCATTGAGTCCTGCACTGGCCCGCTTCCCCTCCCACCGAAGCGACTGGCCCAACGGATGTGCGACGCCTTTTTCGAGTTCATCCATCCACAGTACCCGATTTTGCATTACCAGACAACCTTGGACGCGGTGGAGCACATATACCACCATGATAACGTGGCTCCTGTCATTACGTTTCAAGTGTTTATGGTCCTTGCGATCGGTGCCATAGCATTATCCATGCGCTCCAAGGTGCCCTTACCGAGTGATTCGTATTGTCTCGCGGCATTGGAGGTCTTTCCGCGGGTCAACATTGAAAACTCAATACAAGGACTGCAATGCTTGTTGTTACTCTTACTATTTTCGTTGCATAGCCCTTGTGCAAGATTCAACGTGTGGTATCTAAACTATCAGTGCCTGGCAGCGGTGTTGGATTTGGGGCTACAGAGAAACATTACTGTCGAGTCTGGAATTTCGTTGCTGGAGCAAGAAATGAGAACGAGAATCTTCTGGAACTGTATTCTTCTAGACAGAACAGTAAGCACGATAATGGGCCGGCCGATTGGCCTTCGCGACGAAGCTTGCGAGCTACGAGTAAGTTCCCCAATGCTGAAAGAGAGCACACTAACCCCGACAGTTGCCGCAAGAAATTGAAGACGCCATGCTCGCTACTCCGGTACAAACTTCTTCCGCGGGTATGAAAACCCTCGGAATAGCGTACTCAATTCATTTGTTTCGCGCGACAAAAATCAACTCTGAGATTAAATATGTCGCCAACAGCATCGTCCGAGAAGCCCCTCGATACGCGTACCCACCGCAAACAAATATACACGGTTGGCAAAACAATGTGCTGCGGCAGCTCGACGACTGGCTGGCAAATATACCATCAGATAGCGGACATCCAAACGAGCTCATGCAGCTCGTATGTCGGCTCCGCTACCACGGGCTGTGTCTGCTTCTCCTTCGACCAAGCCCTGCCATCCCCAAACCCACCGCCGACGCCCTGGTGCGATGCCAAAGCAGCGCCACCGAGAGCATCAGGATTCTGGACCAAATGTACCGGCAAAATCTGCTCATTCACAACTGGATCAGCCTGCACGGACTGGTTCTCAGTGTGCTGACGCTCATGTACTGCGTCAAAGCAGAGCCCGAGGTGGCGCGGGCAACGCAACCGGATGCGCTCATGGGGACAATCAGCTCCGCGCTGGGCATTTTGAGCGCCACTGGCGAGCACTGGGCCGCGGCGAAAAAATGCCGTGATATTCTGGAGGACCTGGCAAAGTCCACTGTTCAGTGGCTGCAAACTCAGTCGCTGCCGGCAAGCCATCAGCAGCCAGTCCAGCTCCGCTCCAGGCCGACTCGCACTCGGGCACAAATCACGGACGAAGAAGTACGTGGTGCCAGTGACGGGGTAGATGTGCCATTATTTGATGCAATGGATATGGATAGCATCTTGCAACCCTTTGACGGCTTGTTTTCTGACGGCGAGTCGGTTAATATCGATGTCATGATGCAAAGTCTTTTTCAGGATTTTATACCCACATCAGGGGCAACCTGATTATGCAAGGTATTACAGTTTAATTGTAATCATGCGTATCAAAACACATCCAGAAGGAAAGTTGCCAATGAAGCCATAAGCCATATGCCGTCTAGCATGGTAAACGAGTAATTTGACTCAGCAAACACCTACTAGACAGGGGAACTGGAAAATATTGGAATCAGTTCAAAGTGAGTCTATTGTTCATAATTTTCTGCTCCATCCGATCATTCATGCAAAGTCTAAATGTAATGTGTAACTGTTTCAAAAGCATCAAACCGCGCAACGCACCGCCATGCCACCACGGCTTTCAAACAGGAGTATTCACGCCAGTAGACGGATTCTTCGTCGATGCCCTTACAAACTTGGTGTGCTGCGCCAGCGTCACCGGCGCCCGCTCTCCGTCCGCCACCCCAACCTTGTCGATGCGCACCGTGACAAACGCCAAGCTCCCGCCAATCTTTTCCGCCGTCGCCGTCACCTCGAGCTCGTCACCGACCGCAGCCGTGCCGAGGAAGCTGAGGTGCATGTCGGCGCTGGCGCCGGTGGTGTCGCGCAGGTCCCACGCGGCAATGGCCATGCCCGTCGTCATGTCGACAATGGTGGCGGAGACGGCGCCGTGCAGGCCCCCGCGGCTGTTGACGTGCATGGCGTCGAGCAGCAGCCGGCAGACGACGCGGCCCTGCGAGACGCGCCGCAGGGTCAGTGTCGGCAGGATGGTGCCGTAGATGGGGCTGCGGCGCTTGAGGGCCGCGAGAACGGCGGAGACGTGCGCGGTTCGCACCGGGTCTGACACGTCCGACCCAGCCCCGGCTGGAGCGGGCGGTTGCGCTTCCAGAGGGGGCATGAATGGGGGTTTTGTATGCTCAATGCTGATGGGTGACGTCTTTTTTTTTTTCTGTATGTCTATGGTGTGGCTTGTAGATTCGTGGAATGCAAGGTGGTGATGACGAGGTGAGATGGGAAATTTTCGGCTTGCGCCCGTTATTAGACTCGGGTCTCGCGGTCGGAGCAGTGGAGCCACGACACAGGCACTTACACGGGCAAGATCGGGCTGCAGCCGGGCAACACGCCTACTATAGATTTTTGTTAAGGAGTCGGACATTAGAAATTAGTAGAAAACACTATTCAAACTGGACTGTCAAGTTATTCAAACTTGCAACGCTTCCCCCCACTGCTTTAAATCACCAATCTCTTTGTCATATTCCATTACCATTAGCCGACAGTAGATTCCACATTATTTTCACTTGATTCCATCATCGGGTTGCATCGCTTATAGAACAGCAGCGACGATCCAGGCAGCGCCAACGACACCGGCGACAACACCAATCTCGATGTGGGCACCCCCAGCGTGGACGATGCCAACATCGCCAGTGCTGTGAGTCGAGCTGGGTCTGTTAGGGTTAGTAGTTCTGGTGGTGTTGGTGCGACGACCAGTAGTAACAGGCTTGCCGTGGCTACTCGTGGCAATGCTGCTAGACGGCTTGGGGCCGGGCCCAGAGCTCGGCGTAGACGCGGTATCAGTGCTGGGGGCGGGACCAGAAACAGGCTCAGGGGTAATGGGGAGAAACATTCCTGGAGCAGAGGGGCCAGCAGAAGAGTCGCCGGCCGCGGGAGGAGAGGTTGTGTTGCTATCGGTAGGACTGGGGCCACTGCTGGCAGAAGTAGCAGAGCTGCTGTCGGCGGACGAAAGGCTGCTGCTTGAACCAGCAGGGATTGAGGCGCTGCTCTGGCTGGAAAGATCAGAGCCACTACTGACCGGAGGCTCCGAGTTGGTGCTGGCTGGAGGCGGTGTATTTGTGGTAGCCGAAGGTGCCTCGGTGCTCTCAGACGGAGCCGGCGTGCTGTTAGTAGCGGATGGGGACTGAGTGGTCGGGGATAGAGAGGGTGTACCGGTGCTCAGAGATGGAGATTGTGTTTCTGTACTAGCCGTAGGCGATTCGGTGCTTGGTGTAGGAGACGGCGTGGCAGTACTGGCAGGAGGGGAACGCGTACCGGTGCTTACAGGGGGAGGACCACCATTGCAAGAATTGGTAGGCTGATCAGCAACACAGGAGCACAGAGACCCAAGAGCAGTGATGACGCCAAAAGCATTATCGCCGCAGGCACTACTGAAGCAGTTAAAGGCAGCGCCTTTGATGTCCTCAAGCTGTGCGCACTGGCACTGGTAGTCTTGGGGACCGCAGCCGACGCTGGCTGCCCCGTCAACTATGCAAGTTTTGCCGCAGTCAGGAATGGCGTCGGCGTTTCTCTGACACGGGCAGCCACTAACCGGAGAAGTAGGGGAGACGCTGGGAGAAGTAGGGGAGACGCTGGGAGAGCCCGGGGTAGCAGAAGGCGTAGATGTTTGTGTAGGTGTGGGCGTGGGCGTGGGCGTGCTGGAAGGATCGGACGGTCCAGGCAAGCCGCCGTGGTTGACGCAGGCGCAGTGGTCTCTGAATACATTCAAAATGCCGCGTAGCATCCCGGCATCACCGCAGTATCCTTCGATGCAGTCACTGTTGTTGAGGTACTTTTCCACGATAGCAGCGTTCTCAGGCTGGCATCGACAGGCGTAGTCTTGACCACCACAATTTATCTCTAGAGTAGCCTTATGAAAGCATGGCAACTGAGAGGTGCGTTAGTGATGTGCATGCTTTGAGGGCGTTCTTCTTCTTGACTTACAGCGCAGTTGGGGATACCCTTCAATTTGGGTTCGCAGTTGTCAGCAGCCTGGATGGCGAGGGCAGAAGAGGATGTGGATTGAGGAGCAGAGACTGCCGAGGAGGCCAAGGCGGCAGCAGAGTCGGAGGTGGCAGAAGAGGCCGAGGCGACAGAAGAGCCGGAAGCCACATCGACGCCGGCAGCGAAGCGCGCCAGAGCCACAACGCTCACGACATTCACGACGTTCTTCATTTTGGAAGCAGAGATATTGACGCGAGCAAAGATTCAAAAGATTTAGATGCAAGTGTCCGAGTAACTCTGCCAAGGAAAAGGCGAGAAGAGGGGAAAGCAAAGATGCTGCGGGAGTCGGCCGAGCATTATATCGCATCAGGCTGCTGGCCCAACCCAGCCGCAACGGCCATCCACTGTCTCGGAACGGACTTGGACCCTAGTAGCTTTGCGCATATTCCAATGCATGAATTTCCACAAGTTCCAACGAGGCCCCGTTTCTTCGCATATTTTGCTCCCATTTCGCCTGGGTCTGGCCTTTCAGCCATAGGCGGCCAAGACGCATGGCGCAGACGGGCCGCGGGGTAGAAAAGCAAGATGTCGTGGCTTGACCGAAACCTTGAGGGAGCTCCTCAGACAGGTGAGTCTGTGTGTTGTTGGCATGCTGACCGAATTCGAATTTTTGCAGACGACTTTTGCTTTCCTCGAAAGTTTGATGAGGAGTTCGTTCGGAAGTCAAACTACGCCGAGCTAGAGGCCGCGGAGCATTTTTCAATTAGAAATAGGCCCCCCCCCCCCCGACTCATTTCCATCGTGCCGCGATAATGCCGTTCTTCTTCTCAGGAAATTAGCAGTGATAGGCAGCCAACATTTGCCTTGTCCGTAGATCTTGGGCTCCGGTGATACGCCGAGCCTTGTAACATGTCAACTGCAGCGCCGCTATGCAGTCATTTTTGACAGAAAAAAAGCCTTTTCAGCAAGCTACGTGCCACAATACGATTAGATGTGTCGCACGAAAGCATAATAAAGCCGTTGAAGACATAGTAGAGACGTGGTAGAAAATGTTGGCGCACAGGAAACACTGTCCGGGGCGCAGCGCCCGCTCCCTATTAGGCTGCGTAGCCGGAGATACAATTTTCCACACAACCAACCTGTAAATACACAGACAGGAGCAGTTCTCAACTCTCACACCTCACAATCACAGGCTATACACAATTATGACAGGCGATATCGAGCCTCAGGATGCCAATACCATGGCAATAAATAACACCCCAATGCGCAGATTTCTCACATTACTTGCCCTCAAAACCATATCTCGATTTTACAAATGGGACGGCCCCTGTGTCCCCATCTCGAGCAGACTCATTGTGAAGAAAGGCCGCGACATCCACCTCACCGAAGCAGCGACCATGGCCTTTATCGCCGCTCGGACAAAGGTCCCAGTGCCCCGTGTACATTGTTCATTTACTCGACGAAATACCACTTACATTGTTATGGAGCGTATGCGTGGGAAATCACTACCTGCTGCTTGGTCAGAATTATCTGAAGCGGATGTTGAGCGCATCCTTTCACAACTGCGAAGTATGCTCCAAGAGCTGCGTGCAGTCCCAGCTCCGGGAATCGCAATCGAAAGCTGCGTAGGAGGCTCACTGTACGATTCTCGTATTCCTCAGAGGCCTAGGTTCGGGCCATTTCCTTGCACACAAGCATTTCATGAATGGCTAAGAGAGGGACTCGGGTCAGAAGAGAAGCCACCTCATGTTGATGACGAGGAATGGGCCGATATCAAGTATATGATTGCCATGCAAAATCAGGACTGGGGAACACCCGTGTTCACCCATGGTGATCTAAACCCCTTCAACATCATGGTCCGGGATGGAAATATCGAGGCTATCATTGACTGGGAATTTTCAGGCTGGTATCCACGTTATTGGGAATATACATCTGTTTGGCTTGGAAATAAGACCAGGATGGCGTGGCAACGCATGGCAGAAAAGTTCATAGACCCTTGGCCCAAGGAATTGCGAATGGAAAGTATTAGACAGAAGTGGTGGGGTGACTTTTAGACTGGTCATTTGACTGCCTGGATGACTAACAGATAATTTACTACTTATTCCGTAACTTCTTTTTCTTGCATCATATCCCAGGTTGGCTTAGGGTCCAACATACGATCTGCCTCCAAATATCGTCCTGCTGTTGTCTTTTGCTCCACATAGCGCCTAGCTTTCCGCTCTATCTTGTCCCAGTCGAGCTCTGACGTGCCAACCACGCTGGGCTTCGAATTGGAGAGTCTCATTAAAGCATCCGATACCCAAGTCCGACAACGAAAGTTTGGATCGTTTTGAACCACAGGGGTTTCGCTCAGTATTCTCAGGAGCCGTTTCTTATCCTCGATTTTTGCAATGACTATTCGCGCGAGAAGAGTGTTGGTGGCTTTCACATTCCGCAGTCTAACTTCTTCGTATGCCCAGCCTTGCAGGGGGTGATTTTTGACATGGCAGCGCAAGCCAGGAACAAGTTCCGCGCTCTCGTCTTTAGGGCCAATGAGAAAACCCCAGTGGTATCTGCAAGTCAGTTAGTGTTCGAAAGAAGAGGAAGAAAGCAGCATGTAACCGCGGCGTGGATGGTGTATTACTTGCGCTCGTCGTTGTTGACGACTCCGCTTGGGTAGAGTGCTATGTAAAGCCTGTCCTTGTTGGAAACCATGACTTTATCTTTAGCCGTGTAGTCGCTCCTGTCGACATGTTGTACGGGGCACTGCGTCCTTTTATGCTCGAGCAAGTGGACTCTTACCCCTCAATGCGGCTCCCCGAAAGAAATTCCAGAGCTGTTTACACAGCAGATGAAACCCAGCCACGCAGATGATGGCGATTCCTATCCAATGATTGCTACGAATATACAGCCTTTTTGTAAGTACGACAGGAACAGCAGTGCCCCTTCCAATCAGTGGTTGAAGCCCCGCATTTAAGCGCTGTGTGGCGCCTCGGGCAGATCAGTTTGCCAACACTTGCCGTCCGAATGAGTCACGCTCTCACAGAAACGAAACCAAGCGGATGTACTGCGTTGCAGAGCTTGCGTGTGCCTGTGCGGACGGGAAACCATGGGGGCAGGAAGTAAACCCCAAGTCCAGAGGGGTGAGAAGTCAAGTCCAGCAGCTTAATTCGCTACCTAAAGCCTAACTAAATACTCCGTACAGGGCGGTACTCAGGTAGATTGTCACGTGCACCACCCCTTTAAAGGGTGGCCACAGGCCCATAGCTTCACAGAGAACATCATCATTCATGTCCATTCTCCCACAGACTGGTAGCAATTTTTGCGTCCGATCCTGCAGCCCCGGCACAGAGCAGAGACTCAAGACGCAAGACGTGATTTTGTTTAGATTTCTTCTTTTTCCCCCTCGCATTTGAGGAACAACAGACCTCAGACGATACGTAAGCCCTTATAAGACAGCCCTAGTCCGACATGCCATCAAAGCACATATTTAGGTAGTTAGCCCGTCTCGATCAATAGCCAGTCAGTTAATAGGTAGCTAGTCAATCGACAGCCAGTCAATAATACAGCCAGTTAATCAACAGCTAGTCGATAAACAGCTAGTTAATCAGCAGCTAGTTAATCAGCAGCTATTTTTTTTGATTGCTAATTAATTGGCTGCTGATTGACTGGCTGTTGATTGACTGCCTAAATTTACTGCCTAAATTTACTGCCTAAATTTACTGACATACTAACGTTACGTACCTGTAACGCATCTACAAAAGATCTGCAGCGCATCTATAACACATCCTTATTGCCTTGATGAGAACCCCCTACTCGGACTTTGCCTCTGACCCCTCTGGACTCGAGGTTTACTACCTGCCCCCAACAGATACAACCTTACAAAACAGTCCAAGTATTAGCGCAAAGACCTCCGGTACACGTGAGGTTCTTAATAAGGCTTCTAAATCTATGGATGCTATACTTTTAGAGGAGGCTACTTTGAGGGCCGATAAGAAGGCCCTTGATTTTAAGCTGGCCGAAGCGAAGCTTTAAAAAAAGCCGTCCGGTTAAGCCAAATCCGGACAAACGCTTCATCACGATTTCACAGGTGACCATAAAACGTAAAGATCGGTGCAAACCACGGTAGCCACGATGCATACATTGTGGTTGGTGATGGTGGAGCTGAGGGCGACGGATGTCACGTATGAGGGACAAGAACTGTTCGCCAAGAAGCAGGGCATCTGTGTTTTTCGGTGTCATAACGGAGCTGTGGTGGCTGCTGGCCAGCGGGAAAGCCACAGAGGTAGGTAGTTAGGGGGTGGCCACATAACTCAGACGCATTAGCTTTTGTAACGCGGCCAGGTAGAACCACACGAAGGTTAAGGATTTAAATTTTAGTGTGAATTTTCAAACTTACACAGACATGCCGTAAATTTCTCTGCCCTCCTCTATCTAAGAATGATGGATGCCATACAAATAATAAGCGAGGAACACCCAAGCTATATTCTTATTAACAGGCTAAGAATTTCATGATGGCGGTACCGCGAATACAGCGTATCCTTAGCGCCTTCAAGCCCTGTACTCGACGTTGGATGCCCACTCCCGGTCTTCCAACTATAAGTCAAAATCTTACAAACCTCAGCTTATCAGCTTGGAATATCGATGCGTTCTCCCCGCGTCCAATCGCCCGCGCGTCTGCCATTATAGATCGACTTTTGACATGCCCATCTACTACGAGCGACATCATATTTCTGCAGGAGGTTACCCGGGAGGTCCGCGCCTACCTGTTATGCGATGCTCGCATCCGTGCCGGGTTTTTAACTACCGACGCTGAAGACGAGAATGCCTTCGACAGCGTACCATTTACAACTATGACATTGCTTTCAAAAGCTTGCTTTACATCATTCATTACTGGGGATGATGCAACAGCTACTCCTGTTACCCGAGTCAAGTTCCCAAGCCAGTACGGACGGGATGCGCTTTGCATAGACGTTTCCCTACCATTGCATGAATCCAAATCACCTTTACCTGTACAACAATGGAGCCGGCAATACCTGCGTCTTGTCAACCTACATCTTGATTCGTTAGCATCAACACTACATTATCGAAAAGAGCAGATGAGGATTGTAGGGAATATGACGTGCCGGAATAATGATCAGCAGGAAGACAGGCGGCGAGGTGTAGGCCTTGTTGCCGGAGACTTTAATGGACTGTCCGACCAGAACCATCTTTGTGGTTCACATCGATTCTGTTTTTGGCCAGCAGCAGATAGAATATGGTGGTATTCTCTCGTTCCAAAGCCCATCTTAGTAGTGTCCAAACACACCAGCCTCTGGAGAATATGTCAATCGTGGTCGTCGAAAGACGCAAATTTTCTACTCCCAGTTTGTTAGGCAACAGCATTCGTACAATGCCTATCTGCGGTAATGAATGTAGCTGCAACAAGGGCCGCCATGAAGTCTCGGTGAGCAATGCTCCCTAACCCAGCTACGGTGCACCATTGATGCCACCTTTTGCAATGTTGCGGTTTTTAATCCTAGCTAACGCATGTCCATCACGCAGCAGCTCCAATCGGCCACTCTCATCCACGACCCGCCCGAGATCGTACGCTATCAGAGCATCGCGCCTGCTGCTAGGCTGTGCGACCAGCACGTCTCCGAGGCGAATATCGCGGATGGATAGCTCCAGGTGCGATAGTCAAGGTAGCCCAGCGGCCACGCCGACCACAAGTCCTAGCCAGAGATTCGGGAAGAGTAACTTGACCTGGCTTACCAGTGCCGCAGCAGAGCCTATCCCGTACGATCCTGTAGGGTTGCCAATATCGTATTGTAGCCGGCAATTTCACTGGCGTGATATACATGGTCATGCCCGCGAGCGACCCGGAAATGTCCTTCGTGGATCTTGTTGAACAGAACCAAGGCAGCCCTGGCCTCAATGTCGACCGGAGCGATCCACGCCAGCGTGTAGAGGGCCGGGTCGAGAAGCTGGGCGGTGGCATCGCGCAATTTTAGGCAAAGGCAAGCTCAGATGGAAGAGAACTGAGCGTTGTGTGACTGTCGCCATGGGCTGCCGCAGGCGGAACACGCAATGTAAACATCTTAGTCGTAAATATGGTGCAGACTAGGTATGACAGCTACCCCTGAGTAGACTGGCCAGGCATTTCGATTCATGACTAATTATCTGGTCTATTGCCTCTCATGTCTAATTCGGGGCACATTTGTTCCGAAGAGTTCCTTGTTCGGAAAACACTGCATTGCGGCCTATGCACGGGTAGGGAGGCGAAACGACGTCGGCCACCCTGTAACTAGTTGTGGGCTTGAATGGAAGGCGCCACTACAAGCCGTCCGTCACGTCAACGCAGGGCTTAATTGGGTTTATAAGCCGGCTGCAGCATATAACTCCTCACTTCACGTCATCAGCCAACTTCCAACTTCCATCTTCCATCTTCACAAACAGTAGAGTCAATCTTCCAAACGTAAAAATGTCCAGCCTAGATGCTCCTGTGGGAACTGATCCCGTCAAGCCGCTTCTAGACCACATTGTCATACTGGTCGATCACCATACCCTCACTGGCATCGATGAGCGACTCGATGGGCTGTTCATCGTCGCACCTGGCGGTCGCCACGCAGACGGACTGACTTGGAATCGCCTTATACTTTTTGAAGACGGCGTGTACATTGAGCTCATTGCCTTTGTCGACACTATTGATCCCGAGGTGCGGAAGAAGCATCGCTGGGGCTCTCTCGCGGATGGCACCATCATCGACTGGGCGTGCTCGCTGCATGAGGAGAAAGACTTTGCTCGCATACAAGAGCAAGTATTGAAAGCGCAGACAGGGTACGCGTATAGGGATCCTGTACCGGGAGGGCGGGAAAGACCGGATGGAACAGTGATCAAATGGGCCAACGGGACAGCGTTGAATCCGGACGGGACGCTGGTATTCCCAGGCACTCTTCCATTCTGGTGCTTGGATCGAACACCCCGAGCGCTTCGTGTTCCGTACGAGAACGCACCAGAGCTGACTGGCCACCCTTCCGGGGCCAAAGGTGTGTCCCGCATCGTGATCGAGGCTCCGGTCGGCGACATGACCCATCTCCGGGAGGTGTACAAGGCTATATATGAGCCAGGGTCTGACAAGTCCGGGGATGATGGGTGGCTCTTTCATGCGCCATCTGGAGCTCACGTTGGCCATCAGAGAATAAGGCTCGAGGGTAGCTCAGGAGGGCAAATCATCAAGCTAGCATTAGCAGGAGGACGGAACAGCCCATCGTTTGTGGAACTACTTCCTGGCCTCATTGTAAAGCTGGATAGCTAGTAGTTGAATTACAATTCATTGACCCGATTTCTTCATAATTAGGGATGACATAAAGACACAACTTGCACCCCTTCTAGCAGCCCTAGCGGAGTCGTGGCAGCTTTTAATTACCTTTTTTCTTCTTCATTCAAATGGCTCCGATTATGCCCGTACAAAGCCGCGCACAAGGACGCGAATTGGGGGAATACAGGTTCGATTTCGATAACACATTTACGTTCGTTGCACTGATGTGATTGTGACAACTCGCCGCATAGCCACTCTGGGTTTGCTACGGCAACGCTCGCCCCACTTATCCTTGTTGCCAGCAGTCCATCACAGCTTCAACCAGCCAGCCGAAAAGTCCAGCTTCAATCGTCGCTCACGTACAGTCGCAACGCGCCTCACCCATCCCAGCAAACATCTTTCCCAAACCACGCGCTACATTTTTCCTCCCGTCACCATGCCCGACAACGAGAATGAGAGCATGAGCACGCGCGACGACGCGTCGAATGTGGAGGTTGAAATCGGCGCCACGGGGGCCGCAGGCGGTGGCGACGTCGAGATGGAAGGCACCGGGGCCGGCGAGGAGACGCCGTACCAAAAGGGTCCCGTCGAGGACGCCGAGGCGAGCGTGATCCAGGAGGAGCCCGCGGCCGAGACGCGCCCCAGCTTCATCGAGTACCTGGCGAGCCCCGTCGTGACGCTGCTGGTCGGGCAGGAGGCGCAGACGGTGCTGACGGCGCACCAGGCGCTCCTGACGAAGAGCCCGTACTTTGAGCAGCTGTGCCAGAGCTTCGTCGAGGACGGAAGCGTATGTGCCATGCAGACCCGGCGGCGAATGGCTGTCAATGCCCCTCACCGCGCCCCCCTCCCTCCCCCCAGCGATGCCTCGTTGCTTGTTTTTTGCTTCCCTGCTCCCTAGGTAGTTCTCGCGCTGACTCTGCAACCTCGTAGCCGCGATCCATCGAGCTTCCCGAGGAAGACTACAACGCCATGGGCAGCTTCCTCGAGTTCCTGTACACGGGCGAGTACTTTCCCCGCAAGGTGCCCGGACAGCGCGTGCTCGAGCACGACCCGACGGCGCCGGGCATCGACGACAACGGCGACCACCTGCTGCGCCACGCGCGCATCTACACCATCGCCGACAAGTTTGGCATGGAGCTGCTCAAGAAGCTCGCCTCGTCCAAGATCCACTGCATCAACTCGACCGCCCGCGGCGAGCTCGCCTACGCACGCTACGTCTACGCCCACACCGCGCCCGACGACGCCTCGGTCCGCGCACCCATTGCCAGCTTCTGGGCCGCCCGCTCCCACGCCCTCCGTGCCGAGGCCGAGAACGAGTTCAAGAGCCTGTGCTTGGAGCACCCGCAGTTTGGTTATGACGTGCTGAGTAAGTCTTTTCTGCTTTTGCGAGTGTGGACGACTTTGATGCACTGGACGAGGGCCGTTGCGGCTTTCATTTATGAAAGAAAAGATCTGCAACAACGTGTTCAAAGGGCGGGGATCTGGTTGTAAATGGAAAATCAACAGAATTGTGCTAATGTTTTGTTTTTTTAGCCCGTGTTTTGGATGATAAGCTCAAGCGAGAGCGAAACGAAAAGATGCACCCCGCTACAACTAGCAGCGGCCGCAAGCGCTCACGCCTAAGCCAAAGCTCCCATTAACAAATTTGGATACAGGGGTTTGTAGTGTAAAAATAGAAGTAGTGCTGAATTGTTGGGCTGAATTCGCAACGCACACAAAATCTTGCGACATTGTGAGGGAGAACCCATGTACAATCACGGACATAATTTCAGGATTACGAGGATTACGAGTCGTGCGCTGGCACGATGTGGCCTGTATCTGCGTAGAAGCTATGCTATTGTAGTTGAATTTCATGTTTATGGCCGAGGATCTTCACACAGTCCCGTTGTGAGCTAGTTATAGAGAGCATCATGGAGTGAGCCAAAGACGGCTATACGCCCTCTGTGACATCTCGGGTCTTAGAGTTCCGGCCGACGCACACAATACTTCATCCCAAGTCAGCGATGGGGAATGGCGCGGTCATTTGCAAGCCTGCGTGCTTTCTCCCCCGTTCTGGTGATACTGCACGCAGTATGGCCTGGCATGTATGCATATGCCAGCCCGACTGCCTCATGATGAAGTTGCAACGGATGAACAAAATCATAAACGGCCGAGAGACGGCAAGAAGGGTTTCCTGCAATATTAGTGGCCGCTTCTTCCGCCCGCAAGTCCCCCCATCTTTACAACAATATCTGGTGCTGCTTTCGGTTGCGAGCGGATATGGCGATGCAGTAACAGCTGGCGTACTTTATTTGTATCGCCGAACCTTGAACGAGATGCAAGTTCCCGACGGTTTTATCCCGGAGTCTGTAAGGTCGCAACGTAGAAGTGCACATCATCCTGCTCAGAAGGGATACGAGCCAGCGCCTTCTGCACAGATCACAGCCCTATACCGAGCCAATCTTGTTCGTCTTATTTGTCACCTTTGGTGCGCGAGGGTTAAGCGGAAATGTAGCGCCAATCATGTTCTGAATTGCGTGAGCCACAAATCGTGAATACGATCCGAGAAGCCTGTTCCGCGCTCCCCGCATTGTAACTGTCAGCTTGAGGAAGATTTATGAAAAGCGGCCATGCCCGGGTCAAAGAGGACATAAACAGTGATATTACGAACAGTGCAGACAGCGTCTGCAAGTATCGTTGCAATGGAAAAGGATGTTGGCGGCGGTAAAGAGCGTCGATGTCTCAGAAAGACTGCATGACTGCTGAACTGATTCGCCTGTGATCGGCCTGCATTGTGCCTCTTATCCGCTGCTTTTCAGTGGCTCTGCGGCCTACCAACGGCAACAGCTGGCCGAGGCTGGTCGCCTGTGCTAGTAATACCGTTGTCATGGTCTCTCAGCCAGCCTATCTACGTCCTGTTTCAGATCGGTAGCGAGCCCTACGGACAGGCATGCAACGCAAACCACGGCTCTCGGCACGAGCAACGTCATTAGTGTCTCTCCATAATTTGCCAGTTTTGGATCAGGCAAATCCTTTGACGTTGAACCAGTGTCGCACCTCTTGTGAGGTCAAGTGTTATCAGTCGTTGCCTGCCGAGGAACAGCAAGCTATTTTCGGGCTGAAGGATCATGTACTAGGGAGAATTATTATATGATATGCATCAACTGTCCGAGAAAAGACAATTCCACGGAACAGTCGGCTAGACGAAAAGGAGGGGGGGGGCGAGGGACTAGTGAGCGGCGTATTTACTGCCGTGGTAGTTGCGGCGGATTTGGCGGAGGGCTTGTCGATGGCGTACTTTTTCTTGGTCGGCTGCCGTAAATATTGCGAATGAACATTTTCGGGTACGGGAACCAGACAAGTTGTGCCCTTAATCCTGGTGCCCCGCGTTTTCAGATGCTGGTTAGCCAAATGGCAACTCATCGATGTTGGCAGGACGCGTATGCCATTGTTTCCGGCGGAGATAGAATGAGAATAATAAGCGGTGGGCAGGCACCCAGGCTAGCTACTAGCCCAGTCGGCATTCGCAGGACGCCAGTCTCCATGGATCATGGCTAGGCTAATACGGCAAGGTTCTCCGGGTCGCTAGACCTTGGTCCCTTGGTATACCTGCTAACTACTTTGCATCTGATCACATCCATTAGTTGACTAAGAGTTCACAACAGCTTCCTCATTGGGGACTCGGTTTGTGGCTTTGTCTGGGCATCGGAACAATATAGCAGATCGCTTGGCATCGTCAGTAGTCCGCCCATGGCCAGAGGCCGCTAAGAAAGCCAAGACCAGAGAGGGGATGTGTGGCCCACGGGGCTGAAATTGCGGTGCAGTCGACGGATGTCGAATTGACAGTATTGTGATAGGTGCATTCTACTGGCCAAGATGAGCCGGGCAAATGCAGACAGGTCCGAACGGTACGAACCCAGCGGACCATGGCTGGAGGGGAGGACAAGGGGCCCTCGTTGGTGGCATGGGTGGTGGTGGTGAACAAATGCCGCCCGAATCGGGCTAAACGGCACTCATCAGTGGGCCTGACTGCCGACTCGATGATCAGTCGGACGCACGTTGGCGATTGATGTGATGGTTGATGCTCGAAGAAATGCAGGAAGAGGAGTTCGGAATAACTTGAACTGTGGGCGTTGCCTGGTTGTGTGCAGGTGCCAGGTGCCAGGTCCTGGCTGTCAGCTGGTAGACTGCAAATGCTGTAGCTTCATATTTGGGAGCGCATACCTCTGTAGCCTCACTTCCCTCTCTCCTACATGCAATGCATCTTCAGATATGAGAATGACCACATCGCAACGATCCAGCAAAAGGCCTAGTTGTTCACTTATCAGCGCTCACCACGTAAGCACACTGATTCGAGTGTCGACGAAACCCCGTAAGGCAAAGAGCCGGGATTATGCTTCAGAAAAGCCCTCCACTAGTGTGCCCCGCCAGCGCTGCACTCAGGTGGCCGTGAATGGTCTAGGGCGGCGAGGGTTGGTGGAGACACTTGGGACACTTTTAGTAGCCTGCCCGCCAGGGTTTCGGGCCTGTGTTGTCCACTGTCCAGAGAGCCAAGCCCATACCTACTGTCATCAGCGCGGCTGCGGATGACAACTACGGCGAATGCAGGAGGAGTGCTACCAGAGGGGCTTCGCATCGGACGAGGGGAATCAAGGATTAACAAAGATGGGCAAATTCGACAGGATGCGCATCCCGATCGGCACTTTGCACCACCGACCACGACCTTGGCCCGCAAGCCCGCTCGCACAACGCACCGCCAGTGCCCACGACCCAGCACGACGCATGGGCTTCCCACCATGCGCTCCTCGGTCACACTCTGGCGCACAACATCTCGGATAGTCGGCAGCGGACCCAATCGGCTCCTCCCGCCTACAAGACTCCGAACGGCATTCTACGGTACCCTCGTCTCGCGCCAGGTGCCGTTTATCCGTGCTAGGCTTGTCTTGCACCACTCAGGCTCTGCATGCTGCCCGTCCTCGTCCCCTTGCTCTCGCTCTTGCGGGGTCTCGGAACGCATGGCAACTTCCTCAGCGGCCCTTTCCAAATGTTACTTTTACCTCTGTAACGTCGCCTTTGTTCCTTCTCCGAGGCGACTCTACTTTCTTTTGTTATTTCCATCAGAACACCTCGACACTGCCGACCATTGAAACTGTTGCAAGTCATGGCCTTTGTTGCCTGACTACCGCCACCTTGACGGCACACGATTACAGGCCTCGCGATAACTAGCGTCTCAGAATCCCGCCGCCGCCCCGAGTTCAAACATCCCACGTCGCCGTTTTTACGGCCAAAAAAACCCCCAAAAAACCAAGAATATATTTTGCTCTCCGAAAAATTTCTCCGCCGCGACCGTTTCTTGAATATTCACGACAATGAATCGCGGCATGGAGCATTTGTCCGTCACGACAGCCAGCATTGGCCTATTGGCTGTCGGCGGCAAGATCCTCGACATGTTGCTGGAGGTGAACACCGTGCTGAGCCCAAGCACCACACTTCTCAACGAAGCCATGTTGGAATCCAAACAATGCCGCTCCTCCGCCCATATTCTGTACAAAACACTTTGCCTGCTTGAATCCGCGCGCCTGCCTTTTCCAGAGCGCAGTACATGGATTCAAGCTGATGATGTCGTTGTTACCATGGCGGACACCGTCTTGGCATTTTCGGAGCTGCAAGATGTGTGTTACGCCATCGAAAACCTACTTTCAGCCTCAGCCGACCACGCAGTCATTTGCGAGAAATTTGACCCCAAGCTGCGCAGTCTGTGCGCGCGCATCCGCTGGCACAACCTCTCCATGACCATGATGACAACCGTCCTTCAATGGTAAGCCTGCCCACTCGGCATGATGGGCAAAATCGTAAAGAAGACTATGAATGCTAACGGTTTCACTCGCTGCAGTCCTGGTCTAGTCGATGCTGAGAATAGTCGCGCAAGCCTAGAAAAGCGTATCATCCGCTTGCTCTCTTCCAACTCTGAACTCGCCAACCGCATGCGAACTTTGATCGACGTGTTTGCCAATATTCACGGCCCTGCTGGATCACTCGTTAATTATCGCCTGGCTGCTCAACAGCCGATTGCAGAAGAAGACGTTGCATCCTCCGCCAGCTCGCAGGGCTCAGGCCGACGACGAGCATGGTCGACGCTCTCTGGCTATACCCTGGCTGACATGCCGTTGATGTCCGTCATCCCGATCCCAGTAACTGTCGGTGAGCTACTCGATGGGGAGCAGTTTTACACATTTGAGTTTGCACGTCGGGTAAGCCACGACTTGAGCGAGCTCATGAAGGCTGAAGCCGGCCAAGGGACTAGTCGGTCCCTGGGCTTTATTCTCGGCAAGCCTGCCAACTTTGCGCATTACAACAACAGCGCCAGAAATAGCAAGGCCGCCTCGGAGCCAATATTGCCGTCGACAAACCCAACTGCCGTAGTCCCTCAGCCGCGGAAGAAGAAGCGGTGGAGGTGACTATTTCTGGGCAAGGATGATGGTACGGCATCTTGCAAGTCGGACTGATATCAGCAAAAGAGTGGCGCGACTCTTGTATGAAGACAAACGATGCGGCCAGCATCGCATATGGCGGATGCGGTGACTGACGAGTATTGACGCCGTTCCAGCCTACTGAAGCTCATTGCCTAACCCAATACAATCTTGGAGCAACGCACGGCTGCCACAAATCATCGAATCGTATTACGTCTTTTAATTTCTCGAATTTAGCGGGTTAAGTTTTGATGTGGCTGCGAATGAAATTTGGGGAGGATGCCACTCGTGTGGTCTACAATTTATGCTGCATTTTCATCGCGAGGCGTTTGGTTTATCATAGTTCTTCGTGGAGTTAGGAACTCGACACTGGCGGTAGCTAAGCCGGGTTGAATGTTTAAATTATCGGCGCACAGGTCTTACCTAGCATTATTCTGGCGCAGAACAGCAGTGTGAAATGCCTAATCGTTGTCGTGCTTGTCGCGACGTGAGTGCTCACCCTAAACAATTGACTCATCGTAGATGTTCCAGCGGACGGCCAGAAGAGTGCATCTGTATGAGGGTTCGGTGGGATGAGAATGTTGCGACAAGTAGAGTTATGACAAATTCCGTAAATACATCACTCGTTTAGGGGCAAGGGGAACCTTCAAGCGCCGATCACAGCACAACATGTCGACTGATCAGATAAATTGAATCGGTAATTAAAAGCCTAGAGGCGTTCGCTTGCTGCTTCTCACACACAGGGCAGGCATCCCTGAAGATTAAACAAAAAGGAAGTACACGTGTTTCCGTCCCAACAATTACTTGGTACAGTCAAACTCTGAATCACACCACTCGGCACTCTACTAGCGCACTGCCAATACGTTCACAGGGCATAAGCAGCGGCGGCGGCAATAACGGCAGCGAGGCCGAAGCTGTTGACATTACCTGCGCCGGTTGTAGGAGGGGCGGTAGAGGTAGGGTTGCTGCTGGTCGCGGAGCCGGTCTCGGAGCCGGTCATGGAGCCGGTCATGGTGGGTATGATACCGCCCGTGCCGGTGGGCATCATGCCGCCAGTGCCTGTGGACATCATGGAGCACTTGCCGGGCGCCTCGGCCTCGTCGTAGGCATCGCACTGTGAGTCCTTGGCCTCGGGGCAGTCCTGCTTGATGCAGATGGCCTGGGCCTGGGGACCCTTGCCGTTGATGACCTCGGCGGGGGCGCTGCAGCGCATGTTGAAGGTATTGTCGAGGGCCTTTGCGACGACTGCAATATCGTCCTTGGCGACGCCAAATGATGCGGCGGCCATGCCGACCTGCCCGATAAAGTAGTCCATCTCGGCCTTGCCCAGGTTCATAAACTTGTGCACCTTGTACATGGATGGGCTGCCCATGTAGGCGTCGAAGCCGGACATGCCCTGCTTGGAGCAGCCGAGTAGGGTGCCGAAGAACTGGTACAGATGGGTGAGGAGGAAGCTGGCAAAAGTAATTAGTAACGTGTGTTACAGTTGTGCGTATTTGGGAGCCCGACGTACTGCTGGTTGGACTTGTCGTTGTTGGCGGGCATGTTCTTCATCAGAGGCTCAGCACCGCCGCCGTCGAGGAAGTTGACGCAGGAAGCCTTGTTGTTGCGGTTGCTAGAGGCAAGACCGCCGTTAAAGTAAGGAGCCAGGTTGACTTTGGTGCCGTCCACCTCGCCCTCTTTGAGGATACCGGGAACAGAGACGCCGACATTGGGCATGGTGTCTGTGAAGTTTTAGTACTCAGGCCTGGGGATATGGGCTACAATCTCTCCGAAAGATGGACGCACAGTTGCCAATGACGACGGTGTTGACGAGGAGGGTCAGGAGAGTGGCCTGGTTCTCGGCCGTGTTGTTCTTGAGGAGAGCTGTGGTGTAATAGTCGCAGATGGGCATGTCCATGGGACGCTGGGCGTTGACGGCAGTGGCCGCGGCGGCGACGGCAATCGTAGAGAAGCGCATCTTGATATCCGATGTAGTGTTTTGAGAGTCTTTTTTCGACAGCGACCTTTGCAATTGCTTCTACTTGGGGAGGAAGAGGAGAAGATGGGGGACAGAATAGCAGACGCGGCATGATGGCCAGCAGCGAGGTCTTATAAACAGAGACTAGCTGCGATTTCTGTTCCCTTTAGGGATACCACCCCCCTTTCCTAAATCTCCTTTGCTCAATAACTAATAATTGTATCCCTTTGAGCTGTTTGCACTAACAAAAGCCAGAGTGAGCTGCTACGTTGACGCCGCACCGCTAGCAGAGCCCAGTGCTAGGCGTTTTGTACTCGTAGGTTGGTGATGTGAAGATGAAAACACGCCCCCCTCTGTTTCTCACTGGCACGTTGAGCTGTCTAAGACGCCCAAGCCCACCGTCGTGCGCCGGATGAGCGACGGTCCGTCCGACGATGTCCGGGGCCTGGCCTGGCGTCAGCAGCGCGAGGCGGGCAACCTGAGTCTTGACCTGCAGCTGTCCGTGAAAACACATATTCGTAAAGGAATGAATACAAAATAGAGAAAGCCAAGACTAATTTTCACCGAATTGACATCTGCAGCAATGATATTGTACACTATCGCACGCGTAGGCAGTCTTTGCAGTGACGGCTTGCTCGGCGAGTGGCACAACACCAAGAACGAAATGCTGGGACAATTGCATTTCGGCGAGCCAATCAAATGTTGCGTATTTCTTATTACGGAGCTCTTCAGACCGCCAGCCTCCTTTTTGCTTCTGGAAAATCTGGAGTACGACCAGAACAAGGACGTGCCGAAGCTCTAGTCCTCGATATGGTATGCTTGCATCCATGCATCGATGATCGCTGCTGCCGCACACACGCCCCCAATCCCCGGTAGCTTCGCTAGCCAAGAGACTATGACAGCCCCCCATGCAGGGGGATCAGCCTCTCATGACGGGCTGATTATTTTGAGCGATGCTCCCGTTGCCTGGAATGCCAGAGGACAAATGAGCCATGACGCCGTTATAGTAGAGTTGGTCTAGCGGGTTAGATCAAGGTCTTCTTTTGAGCTATTTCGATGAAAGTCAATTCGGCATACTTTGCCGATGCGTCAATTTTATACTTGATGTCCAACGTCGCTTCCCTCCTATGCCGCACACGGAAGCAATGAGAATGAGGCCAGCCGAGTTGACCTTCTTTTCCTGCGCTTCTACCCTCATACAAGGATCAGAAGATGATTCCAAACGCAATGCCTGCTTGACTGGCTGGGCGTGTTGAAGACGTGGAGCTCCCGCGCCGGAACGCGAGCTATCCGGGCCAGAAAAGAGAGCTACCGGGCTAGTTTGAGGTACATGACTTCGAAGGAGTGAGACTAGCAAACTTGGCGTTCATGAACTATCCAAATCCATCTCATCCCACGCCGGTATGATTTCGATGGTCCAGCCTAGCTGCTTTGTAGCTTAGTGTGTGGCTTGCTGTTGTTTGTTCCCCATCGAATGCAGTGTGTCTTTGCTGTTGCAGCACTGCGGTATGACATAACGAAGTATTGTCTGCAAAAGAAATAACGATTTAGTGATAAGACAAGTGATGGCTGATCTGCCACGTACGGCGGACGATAACGCAAAACGTGCCAAATAGGATTTTGAGGTTCGTGCTATTAGGCTTACACCACTTCAGTACCTACATTCCCTCGGTATAGAAATATTTATACTAGCCACTGTGCTAGCTACTATACTAGCCACTGTGCTAGCCACTATATTTACAGGTACTGGCCACTGTACTGGCTGCTGTATTTACAGGTACTGGCTACTGTACTGGCTGCTATACTGGCTACTGTATTTACAGGTACTAGCTACTATACTAGCTGCTATACTGGCTGCTGTATTTACAGGTACTGGCCACTATACTGGCTGCTGTATTTATAGGTACTAGCCACTATACTGGCTGCTGTATTTATAGGTACTAGCCACTATACTGGCTACTATACTAGCTGCTGTATTACAGGTACTGGCTACTGTACTGGCTGCTGTATTTATAGGTACTGGCCACTATACTGGCTACTATACTAGCTGCTGTATTTACAGGTACTAGCTGCTATACTGGCTGCTGTATTTACAGGTACTAGCTACTATACTAGCTGCTATACTAGCTACTATATTTATAGGTACTGGCTGCTATACTAGCTGCTATATTTATAGGTACTAGCCACTATACTAGCTACTATATTTACAGGTACTAGCTACTATACTAGCTACTATACTAGCTACTATACTAGCTACTATATTTATAGGTACTAGCTACTATACTAGCTATTATACTAGCTACTATATTTATAGGTACTAGCTACTTATTACGAACGCTATTATATAGATGCGGGGCTAAGCTAGACTATCTAGGAAGGCACGCCCGTAGCCTAGTTAGAATATAAGGTTATATAATAGCTTATTAGATTATTAAGATAAGCTAATAATATAAGATTATTAAGATAGTTAGATAAGCCTTATAAGCTAGGTCTATAGTAAAGAAATAGATAAGTACTTAAGGAGGAGGTATTCTTATAGCTAGATAGTTTAGATCTTTACTAATTAATTTAAGTAATTCTAAGTAATTAGTTTTAAGAGTTTTACTCTTAATAATTCCTTAAGCTTAAAATATTACTTATTACTACCTTATAGTATTTAACTTAACTTACTATTTAAGAAATAGACTAACTATAGATTAGGAATAAGCTATTATTATATTTTAATTAGTCCTATTTAGTAAGTTACTTTAAAAACTTTAAGTAGTACTTACCTTTATAATATCTAATATTAGAAAATTAACTTAATAGGTAGTTATACCTTAGTCTATACCTTAGCCTATAGCCTAACTTATAGTACTATTAGAGTAGAATATAGTAACTATTTAGTAGCTAATTATAATAATCTAGTAACTTAAGATTTAAAACTATAATCTCTATATAAAATAGGAAAAACTATAAGGGCTTACTAAGACTTTATATAAAGATATAAATACTCTTAAGGAAGAGGAAGATACTCTTATTAGAATTCCTAAGTTTCTAAAGCCTAATACTTTTAATAGTTATAAGGGAGATATATAAGCCTTCCTTACCTAGTCTAAAGCTTACCTTTATATTAATTAGAAGACTATTAAGGGCGTTAAAGCCTAGATTCTCTATATTAGTAATCTTCTAACTAGAAAAGTAATAGAATAATAAGAACTAACCCTAAGGGTATACCTAAAGAAAGGTATAGAAGTTAATACTAAAGTTACTTATATCTTTAAAAACTATAAGAACTTTAAAGAAAGACTTATTTAAGTATTTAAGAACCCTAATAAGTATAAAGAAACTACTTAATAGCTTACTTAACTTAAGTAGACTAGATTTATAGCCTATTATATTAGGGAGTTTAAATAAATTATAACTAAGCTTAATTAGAGTAATAAACCTAAAATAAAGATCTTTTATTAGGGACTAAAGGAAAAAGTTAAGGATAATATTTATTAAGATAACTAGCTTAACTCATTTAATAACTTTATAAATATAGTTATTAAGGTAGATAACTAATTATATAAATAATATTAGGAGAAGAAAGGAGGAACTAGTTATTAAAGCTATAGTAAATTTAATAAACTAAATACTAGTAAACCCTAATAAACCTCTACTACCTATAGTTACTATTCTAAACCTATAGAACTTAATATTATAAATAAGGAAAAGGGAAAAAAGTACTATAACTATAAAAAGACTAGACACTTTATAAATAAGTGCTAAATACTAAAAAAGTAGTAGAAGCTAGTTACTAAGGGAAAAGGAGTTAGTATAACCTATTAAGAGGATCTACCTATTTAAAATATTAGTATAGTTAATAATAAGGAATACTTTTTAGATACTAACTAGTTTATAAACTATAATAAAGAACCTATATCTAATAAAGATTAGGATTTTAGAATATAGTTTATCTTAGATAAGAAAAAAGACTTTAAATTAATTAGCTAAGATACTAAAGAAACTATTAATATAGTTCCTAAGATACCTCTAGAGGAGATCTATATAGATTATAACCCTAGGCTAGTTAGTGTCTTATTAGCTAGTCTAGATAACCTTAAACTAGTAGGGGTAAGAATTTATAGAACTAATATCTCTTATTTAGTAATTCTTAAATAGAAGTTTAAAGAAGTAATAAAAGGAGTAAGTCTTAGAGTATATACCTCTATAGTATAATACCCTATACTTATAATAAAATATCTAGACTATATAAAGATTTTATAGGTATCTTATTCCTTTAATAATTATAAAGAGTATTTTTAGAAGAAGCTTAAATATTAGTTCTTCTCTAGATTTAACCCTAATATAAGATATAGTCTATTCTTAGAAATAGACCTATAATATTAAAAAATCTAGAGAAGGTACTTAAACTATTTAGACTTAAAGAAGAATAATATATACTATATTAAAGAAGAAAACGCCTATATTATCTACACTTTACTACTAAGACCTATAGAAAGAGGAAATAATATACTTATAAGTAGTTTACTTAGTCTAAACTTAATTAATATAACTAGTAAATTAGATAATTACTAAAGCTCTAATATAGTTATATAAAATTATTAATAATAAAGAAAAGAAGAATAAAGAGAATAAAAAGAATAAAAAGGGAAATTAAGAAATAATAATTATTATTATTAGTAAGACTAACTCTTTAATAGAGATTTAATAAGTCTCTATATACTATAAATATTAATAGTAATAAACACCTTACCTTTAATATTATAATTAAAAGAATAAAAGTCTAGGTAATACTTAATAATAAAGTATTAGGAAATTATATCTTACTAAATCTTATTAATAGATTATAATTACCTTAGAATAAGAAAGATAAGCCTTATTAACTTATAAATATAAAGGGAAATAATATTTAATATAGCTATAGTATAGTAAATTAAGAAACTATATAACTTCCTATATCTATTTTTAATATAAACTATATATTATCTTTAGATATTATAGTAATCTTAAAATATAATATTATATTAGGGTTATTTTAATTATAAGTAAGTAATCTTAGAGTTAACTAGAGAATAGGCTAACTTTAGTAAGATATACTAAGATATAATTATAATAGTAAGAGTAACTAAAAATAAAAATAAATACCCTAATTAAATTAAGACTAACCTTAAGGAATTTACTTAATTACCTAAGAGTTAAAAGCTAATATAATAGAGATTCTTAAAAAATACTTAAAGTATAGTAAGTTATTTAGTAAAGAGCTAAAAATAAGATTACTAGAGTATTTATACTAAGACTATAAGATTAAACTCTAGTCTAGTAAAGAACCTAGGTTCTAAAAGATATATCCCTAAAACCTTAAGTAAAATAAAGTACTTAAGGAGTATTTAGAGAAAATACTATAAAAAGGTTATATATAACCTTCTAAATCCCTAATAAGATATCTAATCCTATAAGTACTAAAGTATAATAAGAAGCTATAACTATATATTAACTATTATTAGCTAAATAATATTATAATTAAGAACTAATACTTATTATTATTTATTATAAAAATATAAAATAAGGTAAAATAAGCTAAATAGTTTATTACCCTTAACCTAAAAGGGGCTTATAACCTTATCTATATAAAGGATAGTTATAAGTAAAAAACTACCTTTTAAACTATAAGAGAATACTTTAAGTATTTAGTTATACCTTTTAGTTTTACTAATATACTAACTACCTTCTAAATAATAATTAATAATATATTATAAAAATAACTTAATAACTTTATAGTTATTTACCTTAATAATATCTTTATTTATTTAAATATACTTAAAGAGTATAAGAAATATATATATAAAGTACTCTAAGTACTTTAGGATAATAATTTACTAGTTAAACTAATAAAGAATAAGTTTTACTAGTAAAAAGTTAAATTCTTAAGTTATAAAATTACCTTAGGATATATTAAGATAAGTCTATTAAAAATTAAAGATATTTAAAATTAGCTAGTACTAACTAATATTAGAGAAGTTAGAGGATTTTTTAGATTTATAAACTTTTATTAATACTTTATATATAAATTTAGAGAAATTACTATTTTATTAATAAACCTTATAAAGAAGGATAAAACCTTTAAATAAATAAGTAAAGAAGAAGAAGCTTTTTAGACCTTAAAAGAAAAGATCTTAGAGGAATTAGTTTTAAATATAACTAATCTAAATAAACTATTTAAAGTTAAAACTAATACCTTAGACTTTATAATTAGAAGATAGTTTAGATAAAGAGATAAAGAAGAATAACTTTATTTAGTTATCTTCTTTTTAAAGAAACTTTATAGACTAGAATTAAACTATAATATATATAATAAAGAACTAATAGCTATTATTTAAGTATTTAAAGAATAATAATATTATTTAGTAAATATAAATTATAAGGTTAAGGTTTATTTAGATTATAAGAACCTTATCTTATTTACTATTATAAAAGAACTTAATAAATAATAAATATAATAATATAAAACCCTTATAGACTATAACTTTAAGATTCTATATTAAAAGGGGATACTTAATAATAAAGTAGATATTCTTAGCTAAAGAGAAGATTTAAAATTAGAAGGAATACTAATTAAATATCTAATACTTAAGTATAATAAGAGTAAAAACCTAGTACTAGGCACTTAAGAACTTAATATAACTTAGAAGGTAAAGCTAGATAATACTTAAATATAATAAATTAAATTATATATTAAAAAGGATAACTACTTAGATAATTAGGAAATAAAACTATATTTAGTTAAAAAAGGAAAGACCTTCTTATATAATAAATATTAGTATATTCCTAATATACTCTAAGAGTAGCTTATTAAAGAAATATATAAATACTTATTATATAAATATTAGGGTATAAAGAAAATAATTAATAGATTAAAAAGATTATATAACTTCTTAGAAAATAAGAAAATAGTATAATAAGTTATAAATAAATATAATATATATAGAAAAGTAAAAGTATTATAATATATACCTTATAGAGAACTATAGCTAATATTATTACTTAAATAAGTATAGTAAATAGTTATAATAGACTTTATTATTAAACTACTAAAGTTAAAAGAACTTATAATAGGAGTAGTTTATAATAGTATCCTAGTTATTATAAATAAACTTATAAAGTATACTTATTATATTCCTTATATAGAATTAAGTAATACTAAAGATTTAGTATATATATTCTTTAAAACTATTATTATATAATATAGATTACTAATAAAGCTTATATTAGATTATAATAAGTTATTTATATCTAACTTTTAAAAATACCTAATAGAAACTATATAGATTAAGTAAAGCTTATTTATAATATTCTATCTATAGATAGATAGTTAAATAGAGATTCTAAACTAAATACTAGAATAGTATTTATAGAGCTATATTAACTACTAATAAGATAATTAGGTAATATAACTATTACTTATATAATAGGCTTATAATAGCTTTAAGGTTAATAGTATAAAGATATTACTATTAAAGGTAAACTATAGATTTAACCTTACTATTAATATATATATAATATATATTATAAATATACTAATAATAATAGTATATATAGAAATAATTATAGAAGTATAAAAATATTTATAATAAGAATAGATATTCTTATAAAATTAAATAAAATATTATATAAATAAAAAGAGATTACTAGTACTAATCTTAAAAGAAGGATATAAAGTATACTTTATTTATAAAAATATTAAAATAAAGTAACCTAATAATAAACTTAACTAGAAGAAAATTAGACTATTCCTTATTAAATAAAAAATATTAAATACTAACTATAAACTATTATTACTAAATAAAATAAAGATCTATTTAATATTTTATATATTATTACTTAAGAAAGTACTAGATAATTTTATACTTACTATAAAAATTATAGTTAATAATACTAATAAATATAAAGTTAAAAGGATACTTAAAGTAAAGGGAAATATTAAAAGTTATTATTATCTTATTAAATAAAAAGAATATTTAAACTCTAAGAATACCTAAGAACTAATTAAAAATCTTATAAATTATTTAACTCTACTTAAATAATTCTACTCTTAAGGAATATATTTTAATTAATTATATAAGTATTATCTAATAACTTAATACTAAACTTAATATCTAAAGAATAAATAAGAGTAAGATCTAGATCCTTAGAAGGAGTAAGAAAGACCCTTATAGTCTTCTAAAGCTATTCTACTTCCTCCTATTCTATATACTCTAACTCTTTAATATTATTAATACTATATATAATTATATATATTATTTTCTTAAACTATAATTTCTTTTATTTTTATAAGTAATATACTTTAGTACTTACCTTTTTAAGCTCTTCTTTAGTAGCTTCTAATTTAGATTTAGCCTTTTAGTATTAAGTACTAATATAGTAGAGTTATTAAGGAGTAAGGGGATTTATATTATAATAAGACTAGTTAAGATAAATATACTTAAAATATTAAGATAAGTCTATATTAGATACCTTATAGTTCTAAAGGCCTTATTCTTAGTAGAATAAGTAGGTAGGTATATTAACTAGATTTCTAATTATTAACTTAAGAAGGGTATTTTATTTATTTATCTTATAAAAAAGTTTCTAAGATTATATAAGAGGTCTTAAGATATAATTAAATATAATAATATATATTAATATAAAAGGGAAAAAGCCACCTACTACTTAACTAGCCTATTTAATAGCCTTAAAGATAAGACTAAAGAAAGAGGGGTATAATATTATAAATACTACTATATAGATATAGGGCTAAGTTAGACTATTTAAGAAGGTATACCTATAGCCTAGTTAGAATATAAGGTTATATAATAGCTTATTAGATTATTAAGATAAGCTAATAATATAAGATTATTAGGATAGTTAAATAAGCCTTATAAGCTAGGTCTATAGTAAAAAGATAAATAAGTACTTAAGGAGGAGGTATTCCTATAGCTAAGTAGTCTAGATCTTTACTAATTAATCTAAGTAATTCTAAGTAATTAGTTTTAAGAGTTCTACTCTTAATAATTCCTTAAGCTTAAGATATTACTTATTACTACCTTATAGTATTTAACCTAACTTACTACCTAAGAAATAAACTAACTATAGATTAGGAATAAGCTATTATTATACTACTATACTAGCTACTATACTAGCTACTATATTTATAAGTACTAGCTACTATACTAGCTACTATACTAGCTACTATACTAGCTACTATATTTATAGGTACTAGCTACTATACTAGCTACTATACTAGCTACTATATTTATAGGTACTAGCTACTATACTAGCTACTATACTAGCTACTATACTAGCTACTATACTAGCTACTATACTAGCTACTATATTTATAGGTACTAGCCACTATACTAGCTACTGTGTAGCTGCTATACTGGCTAGTAGTATATATGCAGTACTTATATATAGTACCCCTCTACTGGTGTACGGATGTCGCTTTTAAAAGTCTTATCTGACTAGGGGGTCCCTGCTAGTTAGCTATGGGCTCTATATATATAAATTAAGTAGGGAGGAGCCCCTGCCTTTCTTCTTTATACTTATTACCCCCGTTAAGCTTAATAATCGTCTTAATGTGCCGGGGTAGGCGCTTAATCTATAACTAAATACGTAATTAAGGTAATTCCCGCTAAGCTACTTACTACGCTATAATAGCTTCTTAGCGGCTCTTTAGCGCGCCTTTCCTTATAGTGACCCTCTTTAAATATAGCTAGGTAATCTTAATAGGGTTAAGATTAGGGCTATTACCTAGCTAGAGAAGCTACTAAACCTAATAGGCGTTATAAACACGTTATTAAATATAGTGATTATATACTAGGGCTTTATCCTCTTATATAAGGGTTCCTAGCCTTACTATAGTATAGGCTTAAGTAAAAGGGATAAGCTTTAGTACTAAAATCTTTATTTAATATATATACTAATTAATGCCTTATTTAGCGCTATAAGAGAGCTTTCCTATATATTAATTCTAGCGCTATTAAGGCTATTTTCTAGGCTTATTATAGTTAAGGTCTAGCTAGCCTATCTGTATACTTAATTCCTATTTTTCCTTTATAAGAGGCTCTAGCTTAACGTTTAATTCCTCTACTACCTTCTCTATAAGGCGGCGATCTTAGGCTATTTCTAGCTTCTAGTAGTAATAAGGGCCCTTCTTATTATAAGAAAAATAGCCCTAGAATATAAATTTAGAGGCACCCTTCTAATACTTACGAATATAGCTATAGAGGTAGGCCTCTAAGGGCTGCCACTAGAAATAGTATCCTCCCTAGTAGTAGAGGAGAATAATAGAGGTCTTATTAGACTAGATCACCTTCTTCTAGTCCTCTAGGCTCTAATCCTCTTACTCTTAGTACTAGTAGAGCCTCTTAGTTCTTATCTTCTATATTAGACTAGGCTTCCTTATTAGCTTTATCTTCTAGAAGCCTACTTTCCTTAAAATATACTATATAGTAAGCCCTAAAATAGGGATACTAGTATTAGTTAACTTACTAATAAGAATACTATAGGTTTTCTCCCTATTATACCTATTAAGCTTAATCTTATTTAAGATTATCTCTATATTCTATATAGTTTATTTACTTAGCTAGCTACTTTATAGGGTATCTTTAAGATAGGCATCTTTAATAACTATAGGTTAAAGATTTAGGTTAAAGCTATACTTAATAGTATAGGTATAGATTTAGTTAACCTAGTGACTTAATATTCTAGCTAGGCTAGTAACCTTAACGGAGGACTTGCTGCTATAAGGCGCCTTTAGAGTAACTATAAGGGCTCGTGTCGCGATATCTGTCTAGCGAACTATTCTTACTACTAAAAGAGGGGTAAGAAGAAGGAGAGAAAGGGAGGTTGCCTAGTAAATTAGGTGGGTTAGGCCCCCTGTATCCTAGGGGTGGCCTGTGCCCCGGTCAGACAAGACTTTTAAAAGCGACCTCCGTAGGCCTAGTGAGAATAACTAGGGTGAAAGCTCAAATTGAACCTCAAAATCCTATTTAGCACATTTTGCGTTATCGTCTGCCGTACCACGGTCACAAAAACCTGTTATTATTAGGTCACGTGCGCCACAGGACTTTTCTGCGCCCGTCTGATTGATCAAGTCCTTCCCTTCCTCATCGCAATACAGTCGCATCGGATATTTGATGGTGGTTGCCCCAAGTCCCATTTCCATTGCATAACTCGTTTTTTTGTTTTTCTTTTTGGCGGCGCATACTAGGACGGAACAGGGCACGTTGCATAATTACCGCTCCTAATCAATCTAGATGTGACGCTACGACAGTGCTTGCACCATCACCATCAGAGTCATCAAAGAGAAAGCCCTACTGCGAAACAATGCCAGAGACTGCCAGACGCCCGGGAAGAGTGACAGTGCTGTCAAAAATAGGGTATAATCCTCGCAGTCTGTCCCCCGGGTCCGGGCAGAGATTGGAGGTTTGTAGATTCTCCATCACATCTTGTGTAATACTGCCCCATCCATCACAGCCAAGCCACCTAGTCTACACCGTATTCTTCCTTGTACTCTTTATTGAAGCTACAACGTGACCCCCGCTTCCAGCATACATCTAATTGCCGGGACGAGCAAGCCATCATCATCTCAATCATCGTGGTCGTTCTGCGATTGCTGCAGCCTTCAATGATGTTGAGCAGCCCCCGTTTCTTGCGCCTCCAGTGGCTGCAGCGCCGCTGTCCATCTACGCGCCGAGCCAAGCACAAGTGGCGATAGTGCAAAGTTGCCAGTAGTATCGCGCGCGCATCCAAAAAGATGGTCTGCTGCGAAACAATGCCGAAGAATGCCAAACGCCTGGCTCGAGCAGCACAAAGCGTCAAGAGAGGGAAATAAAACGCTCGCAGTCTGCCCTTACAATCCTGCAGTATTAGTCTCCTGATCACAGCCGTCAACTCGTCTATTGTACGTCGTAGACTCCTCATAATCTATATCGAAGCATAAGTTCTCGCTCAAATAATGGCGGATGTGTATGCGGAAGAGCTCATACCGAAAGCGGCCCTCTACATCTGCGTTGGGCTTTTTCTGTTCATCATTGTCGTACTTACCTACTCACGGATAAGAGATCATATGGCAAAGAAGTCTACAAAAAATCGAGCTATCAATAACGTTTGAGAACACAGATCCGATCTTCAATTCCTCCTTTCACAATGAGCCAAGGCAACGACCCAGTCATGTGGACTATCTATTGTCCCGCCGGTGCCGCCGTTATTGCGTTCATCATCTTTCTCGGTTTCAGGGTACATCAAAGACAGAAGGCTCAAGATGAGCGGAAAAAGAACCCGTTTCATGTTTGAGTTATCGCTTTTGGATAAGCGGAATCGTGAGAGGAACATGCCCTAAAGGTTTCCGCAGCGCCACCATCCGTCTATCGTCAAGTCAGGTATTTGTGACCGGTGGCGACGGTGTAAGGCTATCACCAATTTTGCGCGCATGGCTGTCGTTGGAAGGAATTAATCGATTTTTGTCTTGCATATTTGTGCAAAGCGCGGGAAGCTTTATTATCGCAGCCTGTTTCGTTGTGTTTTCTTTTTTTCCTCTTGGTCGGGTCCAGCCCTACAGCTTCCGTCGCAGACCTGCAATCAGGGAATGGCCAATTAACGATTTTGAATGCAAATCTATATACATCTCTTGTTCAATCTATATCTTTTACGCCATCCGCGTGTCCCCCATCCCGCGGTCTTCATCTTCCTCGTTAACAAATACTTGGCTGTCATCCAAACCCTCCCGTCAGGTCAGCAGTACGAAGAGACATGGGCATCCGCCAACAGAGCCAACCCATCAGTTGGCTTGGCGAGGCATCACCCAATATACGCATCGCCGCATCGAAGCCGTGACTAACCGGTCCCTCGCCCAGCAAAGGGGAGCGCTGGCAAGGCATTGGCATCGTTGACTAGTCTTTGTAGATCTCCCGTCCAAAGGGATGCGACCAGACCTGTTCGGTCCATGCCGTTCAAAAACAATAAAGAAAAAAGGAGAGTAAGACACGCAATCTCTTTCCCCAGACCTACGGCAAGCCAATGGCCGCCACTGCGTTTCCAAGCGGACAGGCACCTGGCGACCAGGCCAAGCGCCACTCGCCCGAGGGTGCTGCCGGACCCCAAGTCAGTGATCGGTTAACTATTTAGGAGAAAAGACGCCATTGAAACCTCTTGGGCGTGTCATTATTGATTCACTTTATCGGTGGAGTCGCCGGGCAACCTCAGCTCTCGGATGCACAGCTCTCCGGACGGCTCCCAAGCAGCCGGCTGCTGTTAGCTCCAATATACTCGCCGGGCGGACGGTTGACGCGTCGTGGTGGTGTTAAAAAATAGCACTTGCAGAAGACTGTTTACTCGGTTCAGATGCGTAGCTGTGAGTGATTTCGAGCCACTTTTGTGCTTTATTAGCTGCAGTTACGGCGGACCATAGCACAAAACGGCTCAAATAGAATTTTGAGGTTCAATTTGAGCTTTCACCCCAGTTGTTCTTATTAGGCCAACACCAGTGCAGTGGCTAGTATAGCAGCCGGTATAGTGGCTAGTATAGTAGCTGATATAGTAGCTAACTAGGTATTGGCGAGTATATGTTTATAGACTGAGGGAATGGGTGTACTGAATTGGTGTAGGCCTAATGGAACTAACCTCGAAATTCTATTTGAGCCGTTTTGCGCTATCGTCCGCCGTAAAAGGCAGCCGATAATGCAAATCAGCTCAAATAGATTATTAGCCAGTGGCCCAGCTGGTCCAGCCTTGCTGTTCGTCTGCATTGAGAGCAAGATACTCGGCAATAAATTAGTGCTTGCAAATCGCGGGGAAATGTTGTCGCTTTGAGAAACTCGCGCGGTAGCTGACTTGAATCAAGAAATAGCAAGTGTTTCCAATCAGAGCGGCGTCGGACCACGGACATGAAGCGTTACCATTAATGATGCCAGGAACAGTATTTTAAACAGGCTCGTAATCCAGGTTGCCCGTAGATGGCCAGTTGGAACGCTTGCAATGTTCCTCCAAGTTCAACGGAACGATCTGCCATAGCCACCGCAGCCTTCGATGATACAGCCGTAGTCAAGAGTGAGCAAGCGGTTGCCGAGTTAGAGGTACCTATACAAATGGAGTAACGGGCTACTCACAGCGCGATGCTCTTAGTAGCTCTTTTAGGCAGTGGCAGCATTGTCATTGGAGCGACGGTACACAGGCTCCTCCTCGCCGCGCTTGTCACTATGGTAAGAGGTGGCAGCGTCAGCATCGCTGCGGCCAACTAAAACGACGGGGGAAGCATGGAGCGGCGACAAAGACTAAAATCTGAGTGAAAGTCTTAAACTGCATTTTGGTGACTGACGCTTCGTAAAAGTTGTGAAAAAGTATGTCTTTGGCAGTTGAATCTGTTACTTGACCAAGAAAAGTTGGACTCATCAGCGTGCGCGACTTGACCTATATAGACAGTCCCAGACAGACGGCACTGATTGTTTGCTGATTACGACTTCCCAAAGTTTCTATCAATCTTGATAATGGCGGCACTCTGCAGCACAATGCAGCCTGGACGATAGACGAACAGCCGGCTGCTGACAACGACACCAGAAGGAGTTCAATTGAATGAACAGGCAATGCTTGATGTACCGCGCTGATACGTCTATTTTTACCGATCGTGAGAACGACGCGACAGTCTCCTGTATCCCACATGGGCGCAAAAGCACCAGTGCCTCGATTGGAATGTCGACGGAGCGAGCCCGTGTCCACTCATCGAGCATTTGCCAATTGACGCATTGGTGCATGGTAGCTTTGGAGACGGGAATCCGAGTCTTATCACTCCACTCAAATGTAATTAAGCCAACGTACCGTGACACATGGATGACCGGCGAAGGAAGTCGATGCAATCCTCTGTCTGACGGTTAGTACCGACCGGCCCATCTGAAAGTACAACTCTGGGACATACCATTGTGCAAACGATTCAACTCGTGCGTCAAATCTCTAAAATAGTAGTCGGTATACGTGTATTGATGAAGCCGCTTGAGACAGTGTAACTCATGGTAGACGTTGAGTGTGCCGAGGTAACCGCGGCCGTCGGGATCGGGGACGCCGCTGTCCAGTCGGCCGTAATGGGCCATGATTTCAGGCTAGATTAGTATATTTTCGTCTTTTCACGCTCGAGAATTATGCAGTACTTTTCTTGAAAGACTCAGAGGACTGACAGTTGAACAGATCATGCCACCCTTCGTCAAGATGGGTGTTGGGCTTGCCAGATAAGGAGCCCTTCTCTTGTATGCGCTCTTCGAGGATAAACTTTTGCGCCTCCCATCTTAAGACGGGGGCTGCCGGAGCTTCAATCAATTTAGTATGTAACGCAAAGAGAATTGAAACTCCAGTCGTCGAACAAACCGGCACCCCCTCCAGTCGTAAACCCTGCACGTTTGTTGATGACGACAAAGAGAATCAAGGCGTAGATGGTGAAGAGAAGCACATGCATTACTACCAAAGGCGTAGTTTTCTTCCACCAGGGCTCAATATACTTCAAATGGGGCAGATATGAGTGAAGATTCTTTTCGATGAGGCTTTCGCCGAGGTCTTCATTTCACTCATTCGAGTTGCGAGATGACGAGCTAGCTCCGGGGCTATGCATGGCAGCGTACATTGCCGCGTGGCTCCCATGAAACAAGGATCGCAAATTTTTAGATGCTTTCTCGATAAAGAATGTCATCGTGTAGAGTGATTATGATGACGGTTGGTCAAAATGCGTATATACTTGAACAATTGTTAGATGTGGCACGAGCTCTGGTTGTTGATGGACAATCGCCATTCAATTTTGATTGATCAATCAACTGTAACAATGCCGGAGCTGAAGAAAACAAGGCAGCAATAATTCTCGAAATTGTTTTCGACAAGCTCAAAAGTACACGTCACATTGTTCTCTAACCATGCATCATCCTCCACGGCTGTGTCGTTCTTGTTGGCTCCTCAAGCACTGTCAACCCGTTTCTACATGCCGTACAAACAGCAAAAATTGTACGGTACAAAAGTAGAAGACGTTTACTAGTATTATATATCGGCGTCGAATCGTAGGGCGTGAGAAATCGTAGGGGGGTATCGATGAGTTACATGATTATTAGTCACTGATTCGCCTCCATGGCTCTCAGCTGCGTCTTCCCCGCCCAACAGCAATTCTTGGCACTGCCCTATCCGGTCTCATGGAGCGCGGGTGTTCTGATGAGCTCTTTGAGGCCGGGGCTCAGGCGCCAAGCAAAGCTCGCGCAGGGCTCTACATGTACCATACCGGTATCTTGGAAGTACTGTTTTATTGCCAAATACGGTGCCAAGGCCTGCTCGGTCCTGGGCTAGGCGTGGCGCCTCATAATGCCGCCATGGTGTGAAATCACGGGCGACAACGCACAAAGAGAAGATGGCGCGAGCCGGCTCGAATCATGTCGGCGCGCTCATCAACAAGTCATCTGTGGTTGCTAAAGCCTAATTTGGCCAGTATTCGTACGCAGAGAACAGAAAATTTCAAGACAAGTCCATCTTCCGAGGCAGTCAATCTAGGCAAATGAAATGGTAGTGTCGGACTGTCTTACCTGGCAGCCGACAATGGCTACCTCCATCTCTTGAGAACATGATTCCTGGCGTCATCCTCATACCTGTAGGTAAATTTCCTCTACGGATGGGCGGCAGAGAAGAAACTGCACTGGATGGTCGTAGACCTGGGCACCGCCTTCTTTGTCTGCGGCAGTGCCAACCTCAGCCAGGGCATGACTGCAGACTTGGTCGCCGAGTTCAAGCATACTGCCTCAGCCAACGCCGCCGCGCGAGGGCTTTCAAACATACTCGGATTTGTTTTTCCCATCTTAGCGCCTACTGTGTATAAGTCGCTAGGCTATGGCTGGGGTAAAACACTTTTGGGCTTCATTTGGGTAGTCTGTGGCTTTCCTATTCCCGTGCTGCTCTGGATTTACTGGACTCGTCGAACACGCGAGATGACCAATTGCCGATTTGTCGGCTATTCGCTGATAAGCTTAGTTAATGTATCAACCAAAATGGCGAGCTTGCTTACAAAGCCTAAACCAGAAGAGAGCTCAGAGGACAGCGACTACTAAAATGCTGGACCCTGCTTAGTATTACCAAGGCGGCTAAGCGGCCCTCAAGAGTCCCGGTCCTTGGCGCACTAGTTACCGCATAGTTTCACCACCAGATCTCACGAATAATCCACCTAAAGCATATTAAGATGGCCTTTTAATACTAATCCATATTAGATCCCGAGATGGTATTTCGATCAAAGGGCAGCGGGATACATGACATAGTGGGTGGTGCTAACAAGACATCCTTGCGACATTCAAGATGGAGTGCCTGGTCACCATGTACTTGCATAAGCGAGTGCTGACTTGGCCGCAAGACCAAGGATAATCGAAAACCACGAGATTTACTCCCGTAATTGTGTTTGCTACTTGATGTCGTCTAGAAAACCAGAACAGTATTCTTGGGAGCGATGCCTAACAGACACGCGTATTACCGACCGCCTGTGGGGAAGGTGGCTGAGCCGACCAATACGCGTATTGCTACCGCAGGGTCGTCTTCTCTGGTACAAACGCATTTCTCACCTCACCAGAACTTCGGTTTGACTGACAAAATGCCAGATTATGTACGTACTATGCGTAGCCGCAAACGTAGCAGTCGAGCTGAGTTCAAGCCGCGACGCTCCCACCGCAAGTCACGCAACGGATGCGCCGAGTGCCGCCGACGTCATATCCGCTGCGACAAGAACCACCCCGTCTGCTTCAACTGCAACACGGGCGATCGTGCCTGCATCTACCCGACGGAAGCGATCCCGGATGGATTCTCTAGAGCCGCCAGCGAAGTCAATGGTCAGGTCACGCAACGTCCGATAAGCCAATCGGACAATCGGACGCAATTACCCCAGCCGCTGGACGCGGGCGTGCATCTCGCGGCAGAGGCCGACACATTTTCGGCGACGGATCTCGTCGTGTTTCATCACGCGCAGACGGCAATGGCGCAAGAAGGCCTCGGCCGTAAAGGCCAATTTACCAAAGTGCTCACTTTCGGGCTGCGGCATCGTTTTCGCGCCCCATACTTGCTGGACCAAATACTGGCCCTTGCGTGTATGCACTTGGCGTTCAGCATAGACCACTATACGGGCGACGCACAACGCACGCCTCTTTATGCCGGAATGACCGAGGAGAGCCTACGACATCACGCGACGGCGCGACAGACGCGCGCTGTGGCGTCTTTCAACGAGCACATTGGAGAACAGGCCGATCTCGACATTGACGCGGCCCGCTTCCTCTTCGCCGGGACCCTCAGCCTGCAGTCGCTCGCCGAGACGCTCAGCGTGCTGCGCAGCGACGGCCTCAAGTTTGGCAGCTTCATGGACCGCATGGTGGCGTGCTTTAGTCTGCACTGGGGCGTGCGCGTGGCGACGGGCAAACCGATGCGCGAGTTTTTGCCGCAGTCGCAGGAGCTGCACGACATTATGGAGTTTTTGAACATGAGCGAGGACATCAACTGGAGAAACAAGGTGCGCGGGCGCGAGTGCCAGTCGCTGCTGAGCCTTTTTGAGGGCTCCGACCTGGGCGAGGCGAGCCTCGACGCCTGCCGCGGCGCGGCGCACAGCCTGCAGTGGTCGTTTGATATGTGCCAGGGCCTGTCGGTGCAGGACGGGCCGCACGCCGTGTCGGCTTTTGCGGTGACGGCGCCGCCGGGCTACGTGGAGGCGCTGCGGAGGTGCGTACCCGAGGCGCTGATTGTCCTGGCGTACTATGGCGTGCTGCTGCACCGGTGTCGCGAGTGTTGGATCTTTGGGGATGCGGGCGCGCGGATGGTTCGTGCCATCGCGGACCACATCGGGGCGTATTGGCGGGATGCCATGGGCTGGCCACTGCAGGAGATTGGGGACGGCTAGCACCTCTGATGAATAAAAAAGCAGCATGTGTAACACGAGGATTAGTGTGCTTGTGTCGTAACACGACAGCAGGCAAGCAGTGTGCCAAAAACAGGCGATTCGCGTCGTACACCACCACCATACCGCGCCGATTTTGGCAAAGATAAACTCGTAGTTATGCCGCGGCACCGTCCGATATCACTCGAGTAGCGCGTTTCCGTTCGCTTCACCCGCACGGGAACGCCCTGCCAATGGATCTAGCCGGGATAATTTAAGCACCTCGTATTGCAATGCGGAGGCGTCCGATTGCCGCCCGTACCGCCCCACGTCTCATGCACAAAAGGACTGGGCCTAGCTCTTTGCGGACCATGGGCGCGACCTGATGTCAATGGGCTTGATTTTGGTGTTGGCATGCGGATTGTAAACTTGGTCATGACTGTGGGCAGGCAGATGTTGGTGATGCGACGACGTGCGCGTGTCAGTGAGGATCGGCCGAGCCCGCAAATGGGCGGCTAACTAGGCCTTATACTGCAGCCTAATTTATAGTGCAGGACGGCGCAGGATCCGTAGGCATGGGGCATCTATTTTTATACACGGTTGTAATCATGTCTTCTGCATGAGTAGTTATCGGCAATTAGGCTCCATGCTAGCAGGCTCGGCCACATAAAGGTTAATTTCGGACGATAATAAATAACAAGTTGTATTTCCCTTGACGGACAGACTGGCAACTGCGGGCATAACACGCACCAGATGCTCCAATTCGAAACTGGAACTGTAACATGTCTTGGTCAAATGTCATGTAAGTGAATCAACTTGCCGTCTCTAGCGTCAACTATAAGATGACGGCTGCAAATTACTCGGCCAACCTTATTCCTAAAAGACGCAGCAATCCAGTGGCGTCGTTGCCGCCTATTCCATGCGTTTCCCGTAGTGTCGCGTCATGGCAGAATCCGTCAAATAGTCGGTCCGTCTGACAAGATGTAGAAGAGGAAACCAGCAAAGAGAGGGGAAAAATCTCCACAAGTCATTCCCCAAAATGCCCCGCCAGCTCGTCGGCCTCTTTGCCCAATTGCCCCTCCACATAAGGCTGCTCAATTTCTCATCTCTGACACTATCCCAATTACCATTATTTCTGTCACGACTTTTCCATCTGTCTGCCTTTTCTAGCTAGCTGCGGCCCTGCAGTGGTGCTGTTCAGGCTTCGGTATCTTGTGAGATGATGAGGAGCAACGCACACGACTCCTTCTTCCCCCAACGCGACGCGCCCCGAGCACGCCCGGCCTAACGGACTTGTGCGGCAAACACACGACGTGTCTCTTTTCTCTATACCATATTTTGCTCTTGTACATTCCATACTACGCCCATCGAGACTACCGACATACCGAGGCCGAGCCCAGTCGCCATTGACGGCTGGCCCGTCCGTCTAACGCCTCCCGCCCCAGCCACCATGGAGGCCTCACCACACGACGCCGCGTCTTCATCACTCCCTACCGACACGTCAGCCGCCAGCAGCGCCAGCCTACACGAGCTACCGCCCCCTCCTATACCGTCCTCTGACCCGATCCTCGCCGTCGACGCTGCCGCCACGGCGAGCGGGACCGTCGGCGTCGGCCGCCGCCGCAACTCCCCGGCCACCTCTGAAACAACGCCCCCGCCACCGCAGGATTTGTTCAAGCTGCCGGCCGTCGAGGCGCTGCAGCTGCTCAGCGCGAGCCTCGAGCTTCTCGTCCGCATGACGGGCGATATCCCGCCGACGCCGCCGCCGCGCATGCCCACCGACCCGCAGATGAGCGGCCTCCAGGCCGAAAAGGACAAGATTGTGCGGTCGCACTCGGACAAGAACCTCAACAACCTGGCACGGCTACGCCCGCCGCCACCATCATTCTCGTCGTCGTCGACGCCACCCGTCACGGGCAAGCGGCCCTACGACGAGGCGCACGCCGGCGGCAAGACCAAGCTCCAGGCGTACAGCGCAGCCATCTCAGCGCGTCTGGCCAGCCAAGCCGGCGCGGCGGCGTCCGACGCCGCCGCCACCGCCGACACGGCCGAGATTGACGGCGTGACACTCAAGCCACCCGCCTCCGCCTCCGTGCTGTCCTCGTCCTCGCCAGCGCCCTACATCATCGTCGGATCCGACTCGCAGCCCGTCAACGTGCAGCACGGCGCCATCACGCGCAAGTTCTATAGCAAAAACGAGCCCCCCATCAGCATACACCACTACCTGCTGCGCCTGCACCAGTTCTGTCCCATGAGCGCCGCCGTCTACCTCGCCGCGTCGCTCTACATCCACCGCCTCGCCGTCGACGAGCGCGCCATCCCCGTCACGCGCCGCAACGCCCACCGCCTCGTGCTGGCCGGTCTGCGCGTCGCCATGAAGGCCCTCGAGGACCTGTCGTACCCGCACGGCAAGTTTGCGCGCGTCGGCGGTGTGAGCGGGACGGAGCTCGCGCGCCTCGAGATTTCATTTTGTTTTCTCGCCGGCTTTGAGCTTGTCGTACGCGAGGAGACGCTGCGCGCGCACTGGGCCGCCCTGCGGGAGGGCAGGGCGGCGCAGGCGCTGCAAGGGATCGAGGTGAAGACGCTGCGGCTGGATAGGAAGCCGCGCGAGGTGACGACGTGATGGTGTGATTTTGGAGTTGATTGGCGGGTGGGGGGTTAGATTTGGTTAATGATGGAGGTTGCTTTTTTTTTTCTAGGATATTGGTTACTATTTTATACATGTTGGGATGAGCGTGCATTCACAGCAGTGGGCTGCTCGAGGCGATTCTATACCCAGGGACATTTCAATACTATAATTACCATGCTGATCAGGACACTTTCAGCCATAGTCGAACCGACCTGTGCTTGCCCCGGATCATTTGTTTTATTTGTCTCAACCGGGACCGAACGCGGGCTTGCCGCTCAAGTAAATTTACACCCGACAACATCCGCACATTGTGGCTGCAGTTGCCAAAGTCGTTGAGCAAAACATGTTGCTTTGTGATGTCTCTGGGCTTGAGACTTTCAGGCCATCTAGACACTGATTTGCTTGCCCCTTGTCGATGCTGCACCTTTGCCAGTCCCTCTTCGTCTTTGCTTTAGCTGTAAGATTGGCCTCTCATCTGTGCAAGTGAAATGGATGCAGGATGCTCCAAAATACACTGGGTGATCGATATATTTTAACTCTTCCGTTCTCGGCTACAGCCTGTACCGCATCATAACCGATCATCTCCCCTCTTTCCTCCGCCCTCTCTCCTTCTGCACCTTCAGCAACGGTCTCGGCTACACAAAATTCAGCTCAACCAACCTACTATAACCCTGTATTTGTAAGTTCATGTCACAAACCCCATGCAGCCGCCGACCTCAAAAGTGGTAATACTCCTGCAAACGACACACCAGAACTCTGTACACGTGTACCTGGGACCTACTTGCTGAGGAGCTCCATTGCCTCCCTCAACTTTACGCAACTTGCTCATGACGTCCACTCAGATGCAGTTCATATAGTGTCCAGAGATGTCGCTGCTCAGCAGCCACACGGACACGACTTGCTATCTCGACGTCTGGCAGCTCCCAGAAGCATCCGACGGGCCAGCGCGGGAGCTAATCTGTCGCACACGCAACAAAGACCATCTGGAGACAGACTTGCAGCAGCTGCCGCACCAGGTCGTAGGCACAACAAGACTGTACATTTACGAACCAAGCGAGTGTGACTTTCAAAAGTATATCCAGCCACTCCACAAAATTCCGCCCCCAAGTGATCCGTTAAAGAGCCTCTCTGCCAAAGTCTCTCAGTTCAGGGACGACAACTCTTCAGGGTGGACAGAGCTGGAGTCACGGGTCTTTCCGGATGCGAAGACGCCACCTGCATTCGCTCAAAAGGAGTGCAACTGCGCGTCTCAAAAGTTCTTCAGGCTTGGAAAGTCCCTCCTTGTCCTGACTACGGGAATATCGCCAGGAGACGTCTCTTTCTTGACAGAGACAAGACCGGTCATGGAGTTGGTATGCTCGAGACGCGACCCTCTCACATGTCGCCATATTTGGCAGATTGCAAGCTGTTTTTTGTTTTCGTGTCCTGTGAAACCACCGTCGGGAAAAGGATGATGGACTTGGATCAAGGCAAGCCCCAATTCAATCAGTTTTCCAGCGCGAAGCAATTCTCATCAAAATTTGAAGATTTATATAAACAACATTAAAATAACTAAAAGAGTTGTTATTAAGATCTCGATTTAATATCGAAGATTTTTACCAAAATAAATTACCCAAGTTTATCTAGACTCGGTGGCAGTGCAATACGGCCGTATATTTTATTCATAAATTAAAGCGTATTATCTGCTAATGGCCGGCCGAGCTTAAACTCTAACTAGTAGAGAACTCCATACAACGACCAAGAACAGCTTGATCACCAGCTAGCAATACCAGACCACTCCCGCAATAGCTCCACTAGACAATCTGGACTACCGATATGACTCTTGACTCATGCGAGTGTATACGCTCCCGGGTCATACCGTTACTACCGTCTGCAGCACAGCTTTTTGACACCTGTACGACAGCAACCGCCAGGACCTTTGCACCGAGTTCTGAAGGTCTCCGTGTAGCCTGTTCTGCAGTCGCCTGTACAGTTAGGGGGAGTACCGACCCAGTAGCATGTTAACGTCGTACTGGCGACTTCGCGGGTAGTGACATCACCAGGAGTGCCATAATCAGGAGTGTCATCATCAGGAGTGTCATCATCATCAGGAATGTCATCATCAGGAATGTCATCATCAGGGTCATCATCGGAAGGAGGTTCATCGTCGAAAGGAGGTTCATCGTCGAAAGGAGGTTCATCGTCGAAAGGAGGCGCATCATCGAAAGTATGATCGGTAGTAGTGCCATTAACGGTAGTTGTCGTATTCAGGCTCTCCGGGGGGGCCACGTCAGTTCGCACCCGCTTGCCTGCACACTTGATTAGTCTCTTGGTCAATATCAAACGGATGAATACACCTGTAGCTCACCTGTGACTGAGGCCGTGGCCATAGCAGCGAGTCCAAGGATAATGTAGAAGCGCATTGTGATATATGATTGAGGAGGCAGTAGTTGAAGAAGGTGTGGTTTGCAGATGAGATGTGCAGAAACCAAAGTGGCGAGAGGGTGAGTATTATATAGATGGCTCAGTTGTAGGTGTGGTCTTGAGTTTCTCCGAGTCTACTGTCTACGAGGTCGAAGTCTCGGTCCATTGCCAATAGAGAAGAAACACGTATTTCGCTCTGCCGAAAGAGACATGTCTCTTATGCGCGAGAACAAAATCCAGAGACGGTAGGTTTTTGGAAGGATATGGAAGCTTCATGACATGACGTCTGCAATGACCAGAGACGGGACTGGTTGACGAAGCCGAAACATTTCTCCGACCATAATACAGAGCATACACGATCAGCTTAGCCACAGCTGAACAAATATCATGCATTATAAATGCTTGGAAAAAAGTAAAATTGCTTCTTTTGATTCTAGAGCGTCTGCCGATGGGCCGCAAGGTCGCGGGGTGTCGGTCTACGGTCAACTGCATGTGCCGTCATTCGCAATTGTTCATGGCATCTGTAGATCCCGCCATCTCAATACCACATAGTTGTATTGCGACGCGATATGCAAGGGATGCCGTTGCAGAATACAACCTAAAACATGGTTTCATGGACTGATACTAGCTACAGTGAACAATACGCGTGCGACTCATGTCGTGTCGCCTGCTATCTTGTCACTAGGGTAGCAAAACAGACCGACGGACCTTTTGCGTAGCAATAGACGAATTCTCATACCCTAACAACTAAATGAAAATGAATTATTAATAAAGTATATTCATGTAGTCTTAATGAGTATTTTGATCATGTCTAGATGTATAGGAAAAGTGAATATTTTCAGCTTTGCCGGCTGTCAGTTTTGTACTTGCCCCTCATCACATAACCTGTTGTCTTTCACGGCACATAGTGTAACACCCCGCACAAGCTGGAACATGCAGCAGCTGAAGAATATTTCTAGGAAAGGAACGACATAATAGAAGAAAGAGTTTGTCCCCAGTATTTCGACAAACTTGTTTCAATTGACTGATACTAGCTGCGCTGGCTAAGACGGTGTGCCATCAGAATCATCTGATATCGGAAGCCGAAATGGGCTTTGCTTGTGATTTGGCAGCGCAAGATTGTCGGTGAGCAATGCAGGTTTTTGTGGAGTAAAAAGAGAAGCGAGAGCAAAAGAGACTGCGGTGACCATTAACAATGCAAATTAACGGTTAGTTCGGTGCATCTATTCTGTCATGAAGGGAAGAGATCTAGGTATGTACAGCACCCCGCAAAAAGTTCATCGTGAGTGCTGTGCCGTTTTTTACCCTAATAAAACTCAAACTGACTAAAAATCTATAGCACTTTAGCCACTTTCTCAAAGAGTCTAAAGTCCAGGCCACTACGGATTAGCGGCATCGAATAACTGATATGATAATACATGGCCTTTCGGCGGCAAAATTTTTTATTCAGAAATTCTACTTTGACATTTCCGAGCTCATCCTCTTTGCATATTGTGCCCAGCCGAATGTTATACTGCGTATACCGGACTCATGTTGCGTCAAGATAGGTGATGGACGTTTGGTCGCATGCCTGAACATTGGGTTCGTGGGGATCAGCCTAATAGCACAGTTCTTGGCACTTGTATTCATCATCAACAACGATAAAGTCGAACGATATGGTAATCGAACTCTCCATGCCGATAGCTCTAGATTTCTTTCGAGTCGGCAAAGGCACTATGAATACGTATTCTAACCCGAAATTTTGTGAGCACTGGTAGGGAATCGCAGCAATCTTTTCTCAATAAATGTTACCTCATTATTAGTTAACTAATAAGTCAAGCCGCTGGGTAGCGAAACGGTCCACTTTAATACGTACTGATCTGCCTGTAGAGCCTAACCTTTGTTTACTTTCAACTGCCAGCTGCTTTATGATGGAGCTTCTCTTTCGAAAGTATTTCAACTTGTAAAATACTTGTAAATTATTTCTTTGACGGTTTCCAGAAGGTTCACTAAATAAGACGTCCATATACAGCGTCAACGCTCCACGCATGGAGCTCGCTTCCCTGCTAGAAAGACCGCTGTGTTAGCTTCTCTAAATTTCCCTGGCCAAGTCCAGTAAAAGGGTAACTAACTAATCCGTAACGTCGGCCACCCACTTCTCGGCACCACCCACTTCTCGGCAGGTTACCTTAATCACAACCCACTACGTAGAACCTTTATAGAAAATCTAAATAAAATTTAAATAATATAAAAATACTACTTATAGGTAGATAAATTAATAATTAACTAGCCCTTTAATAGGTTATATAGTATTTAGCTAGTATTATTATTTAATTACTTAGTAAGCTATTAGTATATATTTTTAATATTAATTATATATATAAATAAATTATTAAGGTTTATAATAACTATTTAATATTTTTTTAGTTATAATAGTTTTAATTTTAACTTAAGGTTTAATATCTTATTTTTTATAAATATAATTTAGGTTTATTAAATATTAAATTACTTCTTAATCTTTTATTATATTTAACTAACTAATTATTAATTAGTTAATTATTAAATACTATTATAAAATAAGTATTAAAGCTAGTTTTTATTTAATAGTATTTTAATCTCTAATAAGCCTTTTTTAAGTACTTTTTTTAGCTTAATTAATATTAGTTATAATATTATTTTAACTAGATTAAATAATAAATTATTTATTAATAACTAAGCTAAATTAACTAGCTAAAGACTAGTCTTTTATTAATTAATTTAAATATTTTTTTTATTAATCTAGCTTCTTTAATAATAAAGTAATATTTAAAAAAAATTTACTTATTAATAAGTAAAGAATTAGTATTATTAGGTTATATACTAAACTCCTTCTAATAATTAACTTTAATTAAGTTAAATATAATTATATTAAAAGGTTAAAAAATATAAGAGTTATAAGCTAATAAGAATAATAAATAAATATTATTCTAATAATATTTAAATAAAAATTTAATTATATAATAACTTCTATAATTATTAAAAATAAAAAGATATTACTAGTTTATAGTTAGTTTTATTTAAAGTAAAAAGATTATTTTTAGTTAAAAGACTATTACTTTATTATTTATTTAATCTCTTATTATTATCTTAAAGTATTAGCCTTTAAAAAAGTATAATTTATTAAGAAATTACTATTATAATATATTCTTTTTATTAAAGAGAACTAATAGCTTTAGCCTTTTCTTAGTTATTAAGATATACTTAAAAATTATACTTTAATAATATTAACTAGATTACTTTTTTAAGGTAATTTACTTTTATAATAACCTTAATACTAGACTATTTTCTTAGAGCTTTATTATAAGTCTTATTTTATTTATATTATATTAATTTATTAATAGTATCTTTTAAATAGCTTAGATTATTAGAAGTTTAAAGAAATCTTAAATAATATAAGTTAAAGTATTATTTATTTATTAGAAATTAAGCCTTTTACCTTTTAAGGTTCTAACTTCTAGGTTTTAGTATAAAAAACTTTATAACTAATTTTTATTAATTAATTATTAATAGTTATTATATTTAGCTAATATTAATATAATCTTTTTAACTTATTTATATATAAGAAGGTTATTTATTATATTTTAAATTAATATTTAAAAAATTAGATATAATTCCTAAATTATAAAAAGCTTTTATATTTATTTAAAAGCCTCTTTTTATAATATTTTACTTTTTAAATAATCTTATATAATTAATTATAATATATTCTAATATTATAATATATAAGACTAGTTATAGCCTTTAATAATATCTTATATTATATTTTAAAGGTTAGATTTTATATATTTAAGTATAATATAAATATAAGAAAAAAATTATAATTAAAGAATAGGAATTATATAAGAAATTACGTGTTAAATTATATTAGTTAGAATAAAAGGTGGCTAGGTTTACCCTGCTAAGAAGTGGGTGGTGCCGAGAAGTGGGTGGCCGACGTTAGTTAATTGCCAGAATATAAAAGGGGGTTCTTCAAGAGTTTTTGGGCCAATGGGAGGCCTACATTCAGGTCAGGCAGCAGAGGTTGCATGTCTTGGAAATATTTACAGAACCACCGCTTGAAATAATTCATTAGAGGAAGAAAACCCCGTACTACTAACCTTGCCTGTTATTCTTGGAAAAAACCGGTGACATCAAAGAGGCTGTGGCTAGGAAATAGGCATCCGGCCTTCCCAGTAGTTATATAAGGGGTTAGTTAAATTAAGGGTTGTGAGAAGCCGCTCTGCTGGCTTGTGCCATTCGCCCATCAGCAACGAGTCAGACAACGATGGCTCTGCATTCATCGTTAATGAATCTTCTTGTTGGTCGCCAGCACCTCTGGGAAATTGTTCCCATTATATGTATGTACAACTGAGGTTATCTGATCAGGGGCACCAAGGTGGGTCCTTCGACAACAACGGTTTTGACGTCGTCTTGCCTAAATATCGTGCTCCTCTCCAACTATGGCTCGGGAACAACAAGATTCCAAGTCATCGGCCCGACAGCCGGTCCGGATAAAACATGCCAGGGACTCTTGAAGACCAACGTGTCGCCGACTTCATGACTGGTATCACCCAGTAAGTTGGCATAATTGACGCGAATCCCTGCTTGCTAATTGCACATCGCAGGTCCTTCTGCAGCAAGCAGTTCTCCGACGTAACAATCCGTCTAGGCGAGGTCGAGCTCCCAGCGCACCGCTTTGTGCTTTCGACTCAGAGTGAATATTTCAAACGCGCGCTCGCGAGAAAGTTTGAGGAGGGAGATACGGGCATATTCCAGTACAATGAGGGAAGCATGCACGCGTACTGGCGCTGCTTCAAGTACATTTACACCGGCGAGTACTCGGAGGAGCCTGCGGCTGAGCTCTCCATGCCAGGTAGGGGGCAGCAAACATGTTGCGCAAGATGTGATACTGACTCGAAGCTCGGACGACGACGAGCTATCCAAGGATGTGCGCGTGTATGAGCTTGCGCAATACTTTCAGATTCAGGGTCTCAAGCAGTACGCTCTCGAAAAATTCCAGCCCAAGGTCGAGAGACTCTGGGTCAGCGAACGATTCGTCGACTGCATCCGAGACGTCTATGCCTCGACCGTGAACAAAGACTGCAAAATGCGCCAAATGGTCGTCAACGTTACGCACAATCACTTGGATGAGTTGTGGGACAAAGTCTTTGAGGACTTGTTACGGGAAGGGGGCGATTTTGTAGTTGACGTAATGGCACAGATAAAGCCCGAATAAGGCCGCAGAGGGGCGCGCGCCGTGGTAGCTATCGCTGCGGCAAGCCGCAGACTAACTACATTGTTCATAAGGTAATTCAGAGCAAATCACCACCAATTTCCCTGAAATTCTACTCGGAACTACCTGGAGGCTCTGTACGCAACGAGTATAGACCACAGTTTGAACAAGTCTGATTCAGTGCTTCGCGCTTGTGCCTGGTAAACCCCGCCAACTGCCGTAGCTCGGAGCCGGCCAACCCCACAATGGCGGGGAGCTGGCCGACCCGCGTCTCGGCCAATAACTTGACGTCTCATAGAAACGAGCCTGTGTATAAGAAGGCGTCAGTGTCGTTGTCGAGTCTCATCGTGGCCTTGAGAGCCATTTCTTCTTTTCAATTCAACCCCAGTCATCATGTACACGGCGTCGAGCGCCTTCTTCGATGCCATCTGGGATGCCGGCGTCACCCACTGCTTCGTCAACCTGGGCTCCGACCACCCCAGCTTCATTGACGCCATGGTCAGAGGACAGAGAGAAAGAAGGGACAATTTCCCCCGCATTATAACCTGTCCCAACGAGGCATGCTATCCCCCCCCAACACCCCGGCCATGCTCTTCTCACAACCCCGCCTAGATGGTCGCCATGTCCATGGCCGACGGCTACGCCCGGCTCACCAACAAGCCGCAATGCGTCATTGTGCACGTCGACGTCGGCACGCAGGCCCTTGCCGCCGCCGTCCACAACGCCTCATCGGGCCGCGCACCCGTCCTCGTCTTTGCCGGCCTCTCGCCGTTTACCCTCGACGGCGAGCACCGCGGCAGCCGCACCGAGCACATCCACTGGATGCAGGACGTCCCGGATCAGAAGCAGATTGTCGCCCAGTACTGCCGCTATGTCGGCGAGGTCAAGACGGGCGCCAACGTCAAGCAGCTCGTCAACCGCGCCCTGCAGTTTGCCGCGTCGGACCCCCAGGGCCCTGCATATCTGTGCGGCGCGCGCGAGATTATGGAGGCTGAGATTGCGCCGTACGAACTGCACCAGAGCGACTGGTCCCCGGTGCAGCTCGGCGGACTACCGAGAGGCGCCGCGCAGGAGATTGCGGAGGCGCTGGCGGGTGCGCAGCGGCCGTTGGTGATTACGGGCTTTGGGGGGCGCAACCACGAGTTTCCAGGTACGCTCGTGAGACTTGCGGATGCGGTGCCGGGTCTGCAGGTGCTGGACACGGGAGGTAGCGACATGTGCTTCCCCGCGAACCACCCAGGCTGGCTGGGCACGCGCTATGGCGTGGAGAATGGCATCGAACAGGCCGACGTTATACTGGTCGTAAACTGCGACGTCCCCTGGATTCCTACCCGCTGCAAGCCGAACGACGACGCCCTCGTTTTCCACGTCGATGTCGATCCGCTGAAGCAGCTGATGCCAATGGCCTACGTCAAGGCCCGCGCGAGGTTCCGCGCCGATGCGGTGCAGGCCCTCGAACAAATCATTGAGAGCGTGGGCCGAGGCGCAGCCGCGGAGACGATCCGAAACCAGGACACGAGCAAGCAGACAGCACGAGTCAAGCAAGAGTACGAAGCGCGGCTGGCCAGGATAGCAAAGGCCGCGCAGCCTCTGCAAGGCGACACGTTTGGGGCCGGCCACTTGTGCGGTCAACTCAGGGCCCTGTGCCCGCAAGACACCATCTGGGTCGTCGAGGCAGTCACCAACACGCCGTGGGTGCATGACAACATCCAGGCGTCGCTGCCGGGATCGCTGATTAACTGCGGCGCCGGCGGCCTCGGCTGGTCGGGCGGTGCAGCGCTAGGCATCAAGCTAGCAACGGATGCCGAGCACGGCGGCCAGGGCCGGTTTGTCGTACAGGTGGTGGGCGACGGCACCTACATGTTTTCTGTGCCGAGCAGCGTCTACTGGATATCCATGCGGTACCGCATCCCCATCCTGACCATTGTGCTCAACAACGGTGGTACGTGTGCAATTCCTCTCGCGAGGGGGGGCTTAACCGGAGGATATTCGCTAACGTGTACAAAAAAAACCAGGATGGAACGCGCCGCGCCAGTCGTACAATTTGGTGCATCCGGATGGACTAGCGCAGACGGCCACGAATGACGAAATTAACATTGCGTTTAGCCCGACGCCCGATTACGCGGGCATTGCAAAGGCGGCAGCCTGCGGAGAGATTTTTGCCGGGCGCGTGAGCGAGGCAAAGGAGCTACCGAGCTTGCTGCGCGAGGCGATTGACTTTGTCAAGGCTGGCAAGTCGGCGGTTCTGGACTGCGCCGTCGTACCGGGTTGCTAGGTAAGTCGATGATGTGGTTTATGAAGGGTGCTTGGATCTTGAAGTATGTAGATGGCCTTTTTGCATCTGCAGCTTGTAGGTGAGTTTGCTCGTCGTTGATGACAGGATGGCAGGCCGGATACCGACTGGCCCTCGGACGGGAGTCTTCGAACGAAAAAACTTGGACGCAAGACGTCAATGGGGGGGGGGGGGGGGACAGGCACCTTGAGTTGGCGTTGTGTCGGGGGAAACGGGCATTTTAACGTGGCAGGGTTGATATACGAGGAAAGTGGCGAGGTTCTTGGACAGGAATCTGCCGGATCGGGAGAAGACTTTGATACAGGCACTTGTATACAACACGGACCTCGACTATATACATATTCTTATTGGCACGTATCACTGCTATTTACTCTAGTTTACCTACATTATGTTGCTATCATGCTCCTCGCGAGCCTTTGTATCCCAAAACCAACTGCCGCCTCCCCGCCCTCACTTCTCCTGAATCTTGTCAAAGAATTCCACCATTGCATTCACCGCGTCCGGCCCCAGCATCACCCCGAGCAGCTGCTCCGTCTCCTCACCCACCTTGACCGCCCTCTCCGTCATGTCCCTCTCAAACGCCGCCACCTTGGGCGACAACACCTCCCCGAACCGCTCTCCTGCTTCACCGTTTCTCTCCGCCCACGCCTCCGTCACCGCGTCCGCCAGCAGCGTCGCGTCCAGCATCGCCTGGTTCACGCCCTCGCCATTCGGCAGCATCACGTGCGCCGCGTCCCCAATCAGCGCCAGCCCGCGCCTGCTCGTCCATCGTGTCCCGTACGGCAGCGCGTACAGCGGCCGGATATCCAGCACGGCGCCCGGATTGTCGCGCTCCTCCTCGGCCAGCGCCGTCGCGACCAGGTCCTTGACCACGGGCCCAAACCCACCCAAAAACTTGTTGTTCTTCTTCCCCGCGTCGTCGAGAAGAAGCACAGCTTTGGCTTCTGTCGGCGGCTTGCGGCTCAGACCCGTCGTCACGCCGAGCTTCTCGTCCGTCGTCGTCAGCCAAATGTGAACCCGCGCGGAATCCATCGGCCCGCGTTGCGTAATCACAGCGTGCCGGTCGCCGAGCGCGCTAAACGTCCCGGAGCCGACCAGCGCCGCCAGCGCCGGGTACTTTTGCGTAATGTGGCGGATCGTCGCCGTCGCGATTTGAGTGTTGCTGTACCGCGGACGCGCGCGCGTCAGCAGCGTGCGCACGCGCGACCACGCCCCGTCGGCGCCCACAACAAGGTCAAACTCGTGCTCGCCGCCGGCGCCAAAGTCCAGCCTCGTCACGCCGCCAGCGCCCTCTTTGTACTCTGCCGTCTGCAGCTTGTGGCCCCAGCGCACGCTCTCCGGCGGGATGCGCGTCAGAAGCAGCCTCGTGAGGTTGTTGCGGGAAATCTCGGGCCTTGCACGCTCGTGGTCGCCGCTGCCGCCATGCACGCTGATTCGCGCGCCGTGCTTGTCCGCGAGCACAAACTCTTCGGAGCACTCCCCCGTCAGCGGGAGAAACTCGTCGTAGAGCCCGCACGCGCGGACGGCGCGCAGGCCGTCGCCCTCGTGCAGGTCCAGCATGCCCGAAGGCAGCGCCCACGAGGCGGCGGTGGGCTCAGGACGGTACTCAAACAGCGTAAAGGGGATGCGGCGCCGGTGGAGCAGCGCGCCGAGGGTGAGGCCGGCGGGGCCGCCGCCGATAATGGCGATTCGCGGCGACGGCGGCAGCGGCGATGTGGCTGAGGATAGGAGGCGTTTTGAGAGACGTGCGAGAGGGTTGGACACGCGTAGTGTTTTTGTGGCGAGGCTGTGCGCCATTTCGCCAATGAGTTGCCGAATAACGATGATGTGAGATGTGAGAAAAAAAAATAAGAAGAAAAAATACGACGATTGTTTCTTATAGTCAAGTAGCTTTGGATGTTTTTAATGTCGTTGGTGACGCCAGCACATTCATCAGTTGGTGGGTTTCAAAAGCAGATCTCGGCCCCGGACGACAAGTCTTGGCAGGGTTCGGGCCCGAGATCAGGCAGACAGGGCTCCGTACCCGCACGAGTGCCCACCATGAACAACTAGTAACTCGTATTTTAGCTTTATGAGAGAATCTAGTTTCTTACAATGCTGACGGGCTATAGGAAAAAAGGCCAATTTTTTTAGTTTCAGTGCAGTGAAATCAGGACTAGAAAGGTAAAGAGGATCTCGGCCCTAGAGAGTACATCACAGAAGGCGTCGCTTACATGTTTCGGGGCGACCAGTGTAATGAGGTTAAGAGTCGTTTGTATGTACATGTATTAATCTCTATACTGAGCATGTGTGTTTGAAAGACCCCAGGATTTCGCGAGCATCGTCTTTCCGTCCTAGTCCATTTCTATTCGAAGCAATCATATTCGCGCTGTCCATACCAACATATCCACAATAGCGCTCATCCATCACTCATGCCTCGGCAGGATCAATGCTCTGAGGATTGCGAAAGACATTGTTGGGGTCATACTGCTTCTTTATCTGCTGTAGCCGGGGCAGCTTTTCACCCCAGTAAAACTGTTGGGCAACCTTGCGGTCGAGCTGCGCGTTGATGTAGCCGGCGTAGGTGGTGTGCGCGTTGGGCGCGCCCCTTTGCACAATCTCCTGCACGCCGTCGAGGAACTTGATCATCTTATCCGAGACGCCAAGTACGCCGACCGAGTACGACTGGTACACGATGAGTTTGTCGCGGTGGGGGTACGCGGTCGAGTTGTCGGCGACGTCGGCAATGGCACCACCCTCGTTGTCAAATATGACAAACCAGAGGGGCGTGTCGGCGTTGGCGCTGCCCATGTATTCGAAGAGGTCACCGATAGACTGTTCACTCAGAAGATCTTGTTCGCGGAGCGCGAGAGAACGGCTGGCAAATTTAGTAGGCACGTTGGTGAGGTAGAGGCCCGTCTTCTCGGCAATGTGGGCGAGGCTGCCGAGCGAGTCCATGACGGTAACACTGATCGGCCCGCGGGGCAGCTTGTCGGGGATGCCCGAGGCGTGCCACTCGAACATGGTTCCGTAAAAGGTGCCGGTGATGAGGACGCCGAGAGGCTCGACAATGAAGAGCGAGGTAAAGCGGCGGTCGAGGTTTGGGTCGCCGACCAGGGCCTGCCATTGCTTATAGAGGGGCGCCATGTCCGACTGCTTGCCGAAGCTGACGCTGTAGGTGTACTCGACGACGCTGCCGGGCTCGGGCTCGGTGCGCACGACAAACTCGGTGATGATGCCGAAGCTTGCGCCAGCACCCTGCAAGGCCCAGAAGAGGTCGGAGTTCTGAGTTTTGGAGGCACGCTGGATCTTGCCGTCGGCAGTGACGACTTCAACTTCGAGGACGTGATCGAGAGTGGTGCCCCAGAGGCGGGACGAAGGGCCTATACCGCCCTGCACTGTTAGTAACGACAACATTTCGTATGAGATGGAACAGTGGCTTACAATGGTGGCATGACCGCCCATGCCGACGCCGGGACAGGTTCCGTGGGCCATGGCGCGATTGCCGTTGGCGTGGAGGTGCTTGTCCAGCTCGCCGAGAAGAAAGCCAGAGCCAAACGTGGCTTCCCAGGAATTTTTGTCCATGGAAAAGTGGTCGAAATTCTGGAGGTCAATCATAAGACCACCATCGCCACCACCAAGTCCAAAATTGCTACACCTGTTTGTTAGTGCCAGCACTTTGTCGCGGGTATACGGGGACTTGCGCATAGGAGTGGCCGCCAGACTTGGCCTGAACCTGGACATTGTTGGACGCAGCGCACTGGATGGCTCTGGCGACTTCATCCGCCGTTCTGGGACGTATGACTGCGGCCGGCGTGACGGGGATGTCGAGGTTGTAGGGCTTGACCCAGTGGGCCTGGTACAACCAGTCGCCGCGATGGGCGACGCAGTCCATGCGGCCAACGCAGATGCGGTCGAGGCAGCTTGCGATGCTGCTAGGACTGCTGCCCATGTCGAGGATTCTAATGTAAGATATGATAGGTGTGAGGGAGAAATGGAGAGGATGTTTCTGGGCCGGCAGAATCAAACTAAACGCAAAGGCTTAGGAAGAAGGCTTGAAGAAGGGGATCAGGTCATTGACGAGGTTGCGCCCCGTTTCGGGTCGCACTTTCATTTTATGTGGATGAGATGCATGGTACGGCGAGACTAGTGCTTGATATCCAGGGACTTGTCTGGTCGCATAATAAGGATGTGCTTTCATGGCTGGCCGACACATCTTTGAGGCGGCGGGGTCGAGTGGTGCTGGTGGGCTCACCGGGTACCGGGCCGTCTTGATGGGGAAGATTGATGGAGAAATGGCATCATGTACGCGAGATGGCGGCGGGTGGGAGGTGTATGGGTGGCAGGTAGTGGAATGACAATGGAAGTGATCCCTAGTTTGATGGCTTGGAAGGCAGTGATTGAACGAGTTGTGGCTGGCCCTGTTGCAACCTTGTTTGCTCACTTGGTTCGAGTTACTCTGTGAAGATGAGTTCATTGTGTTGGTCAAATTTGTAAACAATACAAGGGTTGGCTGACGGAGAGTGGTGATTGGCTCACAGCAGGGCCTGCATAAAACCGCAGCCGTCGAATCAGAACATCAGACAGTCGTTATTGCAGGCATGTATGATTGTTGCTATCAAGACATGCATGTCATGGACAAATGGTGATCAGTAGCATCCGCGCTATTTTCCGAGTCGGTGCATTGCGCAGGAAACATTTAATTAATTACTTTGGCGTCGCTGGAATGGTCTCTCTATGGAAGAACTCGGCTAGCTACATACATATCCAGGCCCAGCCAGGCACCAGGTAAACTAGTTATAGTCTCAGTTAGCCGTGAACTAGTTTCAAGGCAAGTTGTGGGGGGAATTTGAATTCATTTCTTCTGACTCAGTTTTCGTCAATTTTGGCAGTTTTTTTTTTTTTTGACTCTTTCAAAAGACGGATTCATTCCTTTGAATCATGTGTCCATGCTGCATGCTAATAGCAGGGGTCTTCCACTGAAATGTACAACAATCTGTGCAGTCATCACCGATTACCTAATAATGCCCATATCTCCAACAAGCAAATCCTCTCGTCCCATCTCGTTGCATCTTGTCTCGCATTTTCCATCAGGATTCTCCTCCGTCAACGACTTATATCCTCGAAAAATCACATTCACATCCGCATATGCACCGCCTGATGTTCACCTGCGCTCGCGCATCCCTCCAACTAGCGCCCATCCCCGCACGCCACCGAAACCCAGTGCACACACCATGTCCTCGGCGAACCAGGACCAAGCTGTTCTGATATTCGTATTCGTCTAGCTCTCACCAACCATTTTCTTCGCCAGTAATGGACGACGAACGGCTCCTGTGTCGACCCCACGAACCCCGTTTACATCGCCGACTCGGACAAAGACTTGCAGTACCATCTTTGTCCCATCACGAGGGCGTCAAAAGCGAAGCTAACCCCATAGCTTCCCCTACACACCATCAAGTCGTACTGATCAGGAGTTGCCGCATAAGGCTTGGTACAGTTGGTGTCGCTCCCAGCCTAAAACCCCTTGTGAAATGAAGCTCTTGCACATACAAGTCTGCTGGGCAGGGATGAGAATTCTCTAAAATCAGACGGCAAAACAAATTGCCCAAAAACCAGTCACTACCATTAATACGCTCATACATGGCCCCTATCCGCCGAGCTCGACATTCAGTCGCAAGCCAAGACACGCTCAGAGCCCTCAGACTCACACTACGCAAACCACCACTCCACCATTTTTGACGGCACTCTTCTCAGAACATCCAAATCCAATCCTGCTGGACGCGTCGCCGCCACAATGTAGTCAAAGTTTTCTTCCAGAAATGTCACCGACCAATATTTCTCCTCAAGCCGCTGTATTTGCGGCACCGCTTCCTGCGGCACCAAAGTATCTGCCCACACCACGTTGACTTTGCCCGAGAGCACCAGGCTCTTGGCCAGCTCGAGGCCTGGCGAGTTGGCCAGGTGCGCCTGTCCCGGCTTGAAGCCGATCCCGATGACCAGGATCCTCGGACGCGTGCCGCCACCGCACTGCCCGGCCATTTTTTTCACGATGCGCTGCGCCAGCACGCCCGGTCGCGCACGCATCGTCTCTGTCGCGCGCTGCAGCAGCGGAAAATGGTTATTCGACAAGAGGTAAAAGGGATTCACGGGGATGCAATGCCCGCCTACGCCGAGCCCCGGCGCAAAGGGTAGGTAGCCAAAGGGTTTGGTTGCCGCGGCACGGCACACCTCAAACGGGTCGATGCCGTGCCCGGCGCAGGCGTCGGCCATTTCGTTGGCGTAGGCGATGCACACCATGCGCTGGCAGTTTTCGTAGAGCTTCATCATCTCGGCGACTTCAGGCTGGGAGACCCGCACCACCTCGTCAAAGGCCCGCGCGTACAGCCGCGCAACCGCGTCGCTCGAGCCAGCAACCACGTCGTCCAAGCCCGAGACGACCTTGGGGATAGCGCAAGCCGGCGGCACCGTGCGGCCCGGATCGACGCGCTCGGGGGACATGCCCGCAAACAGGCTCTTGGCGGCGGCGGCGGGCCCGAGAAGAGCGCGCGTCATGCCCACGGCGACGGAGCTCTCAATGACGACGGTACTGCCAGGGCGGGCATGCCGCGCGACAACGGCAATGGCCTGGCGCAGGTATGACGAGTCGACCTGCTGGTCTGGCAGGAGTAGAGTCGGCACGGCAATCAAGAAATGCGTAGCGGGGGCAATGTCGCTGGCTTTGCTGGTGAAGCGGGCGGCGCTACGATTCTCGAGTTGGAGTTTTTGTATGCGCGACGCTGAGACGTCGAAGCCAATGACAGGGCAATGGCCAGTAAAAACGTTGACGAGGTGCTCGCCCACATAGCCGACGCCAATCACGGCAACGGTTGGCTCCTGGTTGGGCCGTATTGGTTCCAAACTCTGCACCTCGTCCTCCGAGTCGACCTCGCCAGGCGGTGTCTGGTCGTAGTAGTAGCGTGTGAGGACCAGTTCCGAGCTTGTCTTCTTCTTCTCTACGGCATGGTTGGTTTTTGATGGACTTTGCATACTGTCAACAGTTATAGATGATTTTGCTGGCTTGTTGTTCATTCACTATGTTTAGAGACCAAAGAGACTCGATGGTTTGGAGTCGGTTCTTGGCATGGCAATACAGTCTAGGCATAAAAGCTATTTGAACATGATTGCATGGGTGGACCACTAGGCTACAAGCAGATTTCGGTCAGCGCATATCCGGCTGTGAAGCATCGCCCACGTCGAGACGATGCCGTGTATATGTAGTACTTGCATGCCTTACTCGTCCCCTGCCCGATGTCACTATTCATACGAGAAGCTGCTGAGCGAGCACTGCTGTGGCACCTTGGGCAATTAGTTACAGCTGGTAATAAAACCTGTGCACTCAAGAGTGTTTCGGATACCAACATATTCGTATAAGGCCATTTTCAATCTCCATCGCGTATAGCCCCTGTTAATATTGCTTGTGGCCGGAGGTGGTGGCGATAGATGCAGACAAAACACTACAACCATACTCTCGCACCCGCAATTGAGATATAATGTCTTAAGTTACTGCATATGTAATGATTGACCACGCAAAATATTGAGGCTAAAATGAGGCGCTGGGTTTTGCGCTCGGAACCAAATGTAAAAACCAATGTTTACAGAGCTGGGTCCATGATCTAGCCTCACTGTCATTTAACAACCTGTATTGCCACTTGCGACCCCGCCTGAAAATTGTCAACCTGTCAATCCCAGTCTTGACTCCATGATGAAGCATACAGTTGCCATTGTTTCAGCCTTGAGCGTTGTGGTAGTCGCTCACACGTCGCTGGCCGGCTTCACCAGCCCTATCCTGAATAAACGCCAGCAGTGTGGTGCCGGTGTGGGATTCTGCCCGCCGGGAATGTGCTGCTCGGAGGGGGGATGGTGCGGAACAAGTCATGCTCACTGTGGCGGTTCCCAGTGCCAACTGGAGTACTGCGACTCTTGCGACACATTGTAAGGGGGCCTTTGACGGCCTTGATCTTTCCGACTGACGGTGTACAGCAAAGGGCCATCAGGGCCATCGACTGGCGAGATTCGCCGGGAGAAAATTGGCTCCGTTCCATACGGTGAGTAAAGACAGTTTAACTGCTTTAGATTGATCCTGACTGCGCAGGCACAATCATCACGAGTTGCAAAACCCCCGGCACAATGGCTCTCACGTTTGACGACGGCCCAGACGTGTACACGTCCCAGCTTCTCGACATTTTGAAATCATACAACGTCACGGCCACTTTCTTCATTTCCGGAAACAACCGGGACAAGGGCCCAATGGACGACCCGGGGCGCCCATGGGCCGGTGTGCTTTGGCGCATGTACAATGAAGGCCACCAGCTGGCCAGCCACACGTGGACGCACCGCAACTTGAACAAGGTCAATAGGACCATCCAGTACTCTGAAATGGTTTACAATGAAATGGCCTTTCGCAACATCTTTGGCTGGTTCCCCACCTACATGAGACCGCCGTATCTTGAGTGCAACGTGGAGAGTGGCTGCAGAGACACGCTCCGGACGCTGGGCTACCATATTGTCAACAGCAACATTGACACCAAGGACTACCTCAACGACTCGCCTGAGAACATCCGTCTCTCCAAGGAACGCTTCGAAAAGGCACTATCTCGGGATCCTTCCCGCAACGGCTACATCACGCTGGCCCACGACGTGCACTACCAGACGGTCGTGACGCTCACCCCCTCCATGATTGAGCTCTCGCGGGAGCGCGGCTACAAGCTCACCACCGTGGGCGAGTGTCTGGACGATCCCCGCAGGAACTGGTACCGAAGCACGCCCAACGGCCCCCGAGCTCCCACCTCGACCAAGACGGCGCCGACAAGGACTACGACAGCATCGTACGTCCGCCCCACGACGACCAACCGTGTCTCACCGGACCAGACCTGCGGCGGCAGCGCGGGATACACCTGTCAGGGCTCAAAATTTGGCAGCTGCTGCTCATTCTACGGATTCTGGCAAGTTTCTTTTTCCAAGTTTCTTTTCCACCCGGAGATGCGCGAGAGATGCGGCGCGGGTACGAGGGATAGGGCGTACTGACCAGTGTACTGTAGTGGCTCGGGCGACACGCACTGCGGCACGGGCTGCGATGTCGACTTTGGTACGTGCAGCAATGTGCCGCCCGGCATCAGCGACACCACAAACGGGCTCTGCGGGGCGAGGTTCTCAGCGACGTGTCTCCATTTCGGGAGCAAGACGTGCTGTTCGGCGAATGGCTTCTGGTAGGTTCTGACAGGTCAGACTTGCATAAAGTGATGCTGACCTGAGACAGCGGCAGTTCGTCTGGGTACTGTGACGCCGGATGCCAAAAGAGATTTGGTCGCTGTAACTAGGGCAACGATGCAAGCAGCATGAATGGATCATGAATGTCATTATTAGATGATTTGGGGCGGGTGAGCATGGCAGCCGGGCATGGTTTGTAAGTGAATACAGAACTTTCACGTTCAAAATCTCGTATACGGCGGCGCTTAACGTCTCACGAACAACGCCCAGACCACCGGGAGAAATCATGGAAATAGGGCAGGCTAATCAAACTAAAGATCTACGTCCAGCGTACAGGCAGCACCACTTTGTCTTTCATGCCAGGGTCAGGCCCAGCGGACACCGGGTTGCACGGCGGATGCGAGCCGCGTGCCGCGTTACACAGCGGACACGGCATCCTATGAATACAGTGGTGTGGCCAATGAAGAACTATTCAAGCGTCAAGATGAAACGTGGCAGATGAAGAGGGCGTTATGCAGCTCGACCAGAATAGCAACCATTTTGTTACTGCAGGAAGCATCTGCGTCCCATCACTTTAGTCTCACTTTAGGCTAAAGAAACAGCACCATTGCTTCTCATGCAACACGCTTGTCAAGTGTGAATTCTCCGGCGTGTCAGTCTATTCATGCCTGTTTTCTGGGAGAAAAAACGCACCACCGACCACTATACGAGGTGCCACGCCGAAGCAGTCACCTCCGAAGGCAGGCAATACAGCAGCATGGGGAACCTGTCTCCTTGACCGAGTCTGCTTGTTCGCACCGCGAATCATGATGGACCTTTGTGCCACCAAGCTGCCACGAAGGCTTCTGGCAGATGATACACAGTGTCATTGGTGAATAACTCAATTGATTCATGGCGTCCCGGTAGGGTGGCAGAGAAGTCTGAGGGCCGACACGCAGGGTGACTCGCTTCGAGCAGTCTCTTGGCAGCCCAAATATGGAGAATGATGAGTTGGGGCCAGGTGATATATGTTTTATTTCGGGTGTTTGCTTAGAACGATGTTTGCGGTGCAGAAATGCAGCAAACCTCAACGGCCTCCATAAAACCAGCCTCTGCCGTAGTCCGAGCCGTCGTCGAAGGGCCCAAGTTGCTGTGTCTTGCCTACCGCCGTTTTGCCCACAAATCGGAATTATTCTTGAACAATATGCCAGACTCAAAAGAGGCGCAGCCATCACTGGAGGAGATTCAGATCATTCAAGAACTCAGCCCACCTCAGCAAGCCGTGCTGGCTGCGGAGCCCGGGTCTCGAGCTTCGGTATGTGGTAAAGAGTATCAAAGCACGGCTGATACTAACAATTTAGTCAATCAATCGCCAGATATATGGCATTTTACCACCCGGAATTCGAACTCCGCAAACGGATGCGTCATGGAACTCCCACGGCGCCGACTCTGACATTTCCTTTAGCTCCGCTGTACAACAGGAAGAAGCCAAGCTTCGATGGGACGCCGACGCGGAACTAAAACGCATGTCCAAAACACTACTTCGAATGCAAAAATGGGGTCTCATTACTGGACTTGTCATCATCAACGGCACGCTCATCTACTCGGCCTTGAAGTTCTGGCAAGTCTACTACCTCTTCATCGTCCTGCTGAGCTCCAACACAGTCCTCCAAGCCCTGATGATTATCTGCATCATTGGCACTTGGACTTGGAAAAACGTCCTCTGCGGCTGGCAAAGGCAAAAAGAGACTGTGCCGGATGAGCCAGAGAAGCTGGTACTCCTGCTGCCGTGCTACAACGAGACGCCGGAGGAGCTGTCGAGATCACTCGACTCGCTAGTCGAGCAGGAAAATATCGAAAGCCATCCCAAACTCATCTTCATCGTCGTCGACGGCAACGTGCGCGGGCCGGGCATGACCAAGACGACGCAGCGCTACCTGCTCGAGGACATTCTGGAGCCCGGCCCGTGCCGCGTCTTCGCCAACGGGTACCGCGCGCGCGACGGCCTCTTCATGCCGGTCAAGGTGCAGACGGGTACATACCGCGGGATACCCTACATCTTTGTCGGCAAAAAGTACAACCAGGGCAAGCGCGACAGCCTGTGCTTTGCGCGGTCGCTCCTCTACCACTACCGGCTGCGGACCGACAACGCCGTCACCATGTTTCACAACGACCTCTTTGCGCACCTGGGCACGGCGCTGCTGCAGCGCGGCCTCTGCACCGTTGACTACCTCGTGGGCATGGACGCCGACACCGTCTTTGACCGGCGCTGCGTGTGGGAGATGCTGCGCGCCATCCGCGCGGCGGACCCGAAAGTGGTGGGCGTGTGCGGCCACGTGTGCGTCGACTTTGGCGCGCGCCCCTTTGGCCTCTGGTCGCTGTACCAGTCGGTCGAGTACTCGCAGACGCAGGGCCTGCGGCGCATGTTCCAGTCGCGCGTCACGGGCAAGGTCAACTGCCTGCCGGGCTGCTGCCAGCTGATCCGCGTCGACGAGGCGACCTTTGGCGACGCCGTGCTGCGGCAGCGCTTCGGCTACTGCCCCAAGCCAAACGACGTCATGACGCGCCACATTATGGGCAGCTACTCCGAGGACAGCATCCACGCGTCCATCATTTTCAGCCTGTTTCCGGAGAAGCAGACGGCGCAGGCGCTGCGCGCCAAGGCGTACACGATTGTGCCGCAGGGGTGGCGCGTGTTTCTGTCGCAGCGCAAGCGGTGGGCGCTCGGAAGCATATCCAATGAGTTTGTCATGATCTTTCGCCCGGGCATCATATTGGTGGAGCGGCTGCAGAGCGTCGTGGCGGTGCTGACGTGGGCGATCACGCCGTTTATCATTGCGGCGCTCGCAGAGATGATTGTGCTGTTTGTGAAGCACGGAAAGGAAGTGATTCGGGATCCAGTATTTATCTCGCTGCTGTCATTGCTCTGGATTCGCTATGTAAGTTACTTCGCAAGGACGATTGGCAAAGACGATTGTGGTCGCGCTGACATTGGGGTGACTAGTTGTACTCGCTCTGCATCGGTTTCTGGCTGCCGCGCAACAATCTCGAGCGAGTCCAATATTTTGTCGGCTTCTTTATACATTTTCTCACGTCGCCGTTTATGAACATCATCATCCTCGTGTACTCGCTGATGCACTCGGACGACTTTCAATGGGGCAAAACGCGCGAGGTGATTCAAGAGGACGGCGAGCTGAATGCAGATGGGCAAGGGGGAAGAGGGACTCACTGAGGATCATTGGGCCTAGTGGGAAATGAATAATTGACAGTTGCCTGTGTAATTTCATACCGCGCGCGAAGGAACGTGCCCTAGACTTAATATACTTCCTAATTATGATGATTTGCTTGCCCAAGTAGGCTGGACCGACCGACGCATGGTATATAGCCATAATATACTGTATCGTTCGTCTTTACCATCAACTTGGAGACCGTATAATGCTCTGATAGTGTACCTGTTAAATGAATCTATCTATTCAAGAGGGAGCGGATAGGGAGATGACGCCTTCCACAAGATGAAGATAAAAAAACTCTGCTAAAAATTCACTGCAGAAGCCCGTATTATATGGACCCGAGGCTGTAAACATGTCAGTTATAATTAATTCTCTTGCTCCAAAATGACGACTTACACAATCAGAATGGCATGGGCCAGAAGCGGGTACCGCCGGCGCTGGGGCGGCGGCGAGAAGCGGCTTGGGTGGGGCAAGAAAAAAGCTGCGACGGTGGTGGCGGGGTGTTTTGAACGTCTTTTAGACACGCCACTTTTCAAACGGCCATCGTCACTTTCTTTTCCTTGTTTTCTACAGCTCTCGTTTTCCTGTACTCAATACTACCGTCACTATGGCTGATTCATCCAGCATCCCCCATGTCGGCCGCAAACCAGCCACGGTCCTCTCCGCTACCGAGCTCATCGGCAATACCCCGCTGGTCCGACTCAACAAGGTGCCACAGTCCCTCGGCGTCGAATGCGACGTCTACGTCAAGGCCGAGCTGTTCAACGCCGGCGGCAGCGTCAAGGACCGCATCGCTCTGCGCATGGTCGAGGAAGCCGAGAAGAGCGGCCGCATCAAGCCTGGCGACACGCTGATTGAGCCCACCTCGGGCAACACGTATGTTACTGGCCGTATTACCACGGCCACCCTGAGGGCCGATGAGACAAGCATGCTAACAAATTCCATTTCCCTTCAGCGGCATTGGTCTAGCCCTTGTCGGTGCCATCAAAGGCTACAAAACCATCATAACCATGCCCGAGAAAATGTCAGCCGAAAAGGTCTCGGTCCTGCGCGCGCTCGGCGCCACCATCATCCGCACCCCGACCCAGGCCGCCTGGGACGCCCCCGAGTCGCACATTGGCGTCGCCCGCCGTCTCGAAAAGGAGATTCCAAACGCTCACATTCTTGACCAGTATGGCAACCTCGATAACCCGCTCGCCCACGAGCACGGCACCGCCGAGGAGATTTGGGAGCAGACAGGCGGCAAGATTGACGCCATTGTCGCCGGCGCCGGCACCGGTGGCACCATTAGCGGCCTTGCCCGCGGCCTCCGCAAGCACAACAAAGACATCAAGGTCATTGCGGCCGACCCGCACGGCAGCATCCTCGCCGTCCCCGAGGCGCTCAACGAGGAGCACGCCAACCAGCCGTACAAGGTCGAGGGCATCGGCTACGACTTTATCCCCGACGTGCTCGACCGCGAGCTCGTCGACAAGTGGTACAAGACGGGCGACTACGAGTCATTCTACCTCGCCCGCCGCCTGATTTCGGAAGAGGGTCTTCTCGTGGGCGGTAGCTCCGGCTCGGCCATGGCCGCGATGCTCAAGGCCGTCAAGGACTACGGCTTCAAAAAGGGCGACGTGGTGGTCGTCGTGCTCCCCGACAGCATCCGCAGCTACCTGTCCAAGTTTGCCGATGACGACTGGCTGGCGGCAAACAACCTGTTCCCCATCAACGGCATCGAGAGCGCGTCGGTCACGAGCCCCCACGGCAAGACGACAACTACGGCCGATCCCTACGCCGGCGCCACCATTGCCTCGCTGCGCCTCAAGCCCGTCACGTCGGTCGCCGCCACGGCCGAGTGCGCCGAGGCCGTCGAGACGATGCGCGACAAGGGTTTTGACCAGCTGCCCGTGCTCACTGCCTCGGGCCGCCTCGTCGGCGTCGTCACCCTCGGCAACCTACTCAGCTACATCTCAAGCGGCCGCGCCACCGGCCAGACCCAGGTCAAGGACGTCATGTTTGATTTTGGCCGCATGGACGAGATTGTCACGGACCCCCGCCAGACGGCCGCCTCGGGCAAGGACGTCAAGCGCAAGTTTGTCGAGATTACCCTGGACACGTCCCTCAACTATCTGAGCAAGTTTTTCGAGTGGAACAGCGCGGCCGTCGTCACGGAAAAGAGCGCCGACAGCAAGACGCTGGCCAAGCCCGTGGCGGTCGTCACAAAGGTCGACCTGCTTACTTGGATGGTGAACCAAAAGCTATAAGCGACGCGAGGTGCAATTCGATAATTTGCTTTTGATGCCATGTCGTACAGTTTGGCGTTGTGATTGTTGGACTCAACTTTTCATGGGAGACTGATGTCAATAAATAGACTAGACAACAGGGCGAGCCTTGTAGACTCAACATCTACGGTTCTTTATATGATCAGACGATGAATAAAACGAACAAGTTAATGACGAGAAGCCGACCCAAGCATGCATATGACGTTGGAATCCAGTCAATATGTTCAGGAGAAAAAGAAATAGTGATGCAGTACAGTGACACTATGATACAGGAGTTTTCGACTAGTGATATAGTACATTGCATTAGGAATTAAAAAGGTTTTTGTACTAGCTGCCGCGTACAGTCACAGCCACAGCCAACGTCTATATTCTCTGCGCAATCCACCACCACCACTTATCCGCGTCAGGCTCCTCCGCCATGACCGTCCCGGGCAAAACATCCACGTCGATGCCAAACTCCTGCATCTGGGCAAACGAAAACTTGTCGGCGCCGTACTCGCCCAGCCAGGCGTCCTGCTCCTCGGCACCGAGCTCGTCGGTGCCGACACTCGAGTCGAGCAGGCCCTTGCTGCGCGACGCGCGGATGCGCGAAATCTCGGCCTCGAGGTTCGCGCGGACCATGGCTGCGGGCAGCGCCGTAAACAGGTCCATCTTGTTGGCGGCCACGAGCACGGGCACGGCGCCGCGCCTGTCCTTGACCGTCGTCGTCGCCTTCTTCTGCAGCACCAGCAGCGCGTCGTGCAGATACTGCGCCGTAGCGGCCAGCACGTCGTGCTCGCCGAGCGCCGCGGCGTCGACGACAAAGACGACGGCGCGGAGCTTGTCGGCGCGGCGCAGCTTGCCGAGGGCGGCGTTGCGCAGCTTGCCGTGGCCGGGGGTGTCGACGAGCAGAAACTTGGTGTAGGTGCCGTCCGACTCGTCGTGGTTGCGGTACGTTGTCTTGTTGGCGGCGTCGGTGGACGCGTGGAGCTCGACCGACTGCGACGACTGCGACGTGTGCGTGGCGGCGGGCGTGCTGCCGCCGCGCTCGTACAGCGTCTGGAGAGCCGTCTTGCCGCTACCCGAAGGGCCGAGGAGGAGCACGACGGGCGGCACAATGTAGGTGACGCTGCTGGAGAGGACCACGTGCAGCAGCACGGGGGCGCCGAGGACGACGAGCATCCCAAGGAGCACGACGGGCCACGACGGCGTCATGAGGAAGGCGACGATTTGCTCAAAGGTAGGCATCGCTGCGTCGGGGGCGACGTGAGTCGGAGAGAGGAGAAGATGGGGATGGGAGATTGGGCGCCGGGCTGCCCGTGTTCGTCTCCTGAAGCTTGTTGTCGAAATGTCGCCGTTTGAGTCGTGGTGGTTAATCGGGCCAGCTTAGTTTTGGTGGGGTGCTTGCAGGTCCTCGGGAAACCCTTCAGGGTAGGCTGGCTAGTGGAGCGGCATCCGGATCACTATGCACAACGCGGGTACCGACAAGTAGCCATATTCTACCTTGGCAGCTTTGAACTGCGTAGCTTCTGGCGACTTGTGGCGGGCTCTTTCATCTCAGATGCATTTAGCGCTACGAGCGGTCTGTTTTGTCCCTCTTGGACGTGCACACCATTCCTGAGTTTCTACGCCAGATCGGGCTGCCTCGTTGGACCTCTAAATATAGCCGGGCTGTGTTCCGCCGCTTAAGGTACCTCCGTAGCGCTGTGGCGCACAGCGCCCTACAGGTCTCCACAGAAACTTGGAATGATCATCAATCAACCATCAATTGTACAAGAAGACGACCCAACCCCGTGCAGCGAGTCCTTCAAATCACACTGTTCGCATC